>PITA01001781.1:43781-160570 GCA_004023965.1 Spilogale gracilis
GGGAAGGATGCTGTTCCGTCCCAGGACCCTGAGATCACAACCTGAGCTGAAATCAAGAGTTGAACACTTAACCAACTGAGTCACCCAGGCACCCCAGCTCAAGAATTTTCTTAAACAGTGTCCTTGATTTGCGGAATTTCTTACACTGTCATCATTAATCTTCAGTGCTAATACAGAAGAGAGATGAATGCCATCACCAATTATTTCTCATGGTACAGCTACTCTCTCTGGGGGGGTTGGTCATTTTAAACTGATTATATGCTAAATTAACAACAGAGGGTTGTTTTGTTGCTAATATCTTAAAGCAATTCTAAAGTGTAGCTCTGGAAATATTAAACAAAAGCCCACTCATTGACAACAGAGGCAGAAAGTGTCCATGTGAATATTTACATATGGTCAGTGGGTTGACATAAACTCCATGAAACAATGTTTTCTTTCAAGTGTAGCACTTCCTTAAGTGTTCATTATGTCTGATTAGAAAATGAGCTCCTTTCTAGTAAGATGGGTAGTCTTGCTGTCAGATAAAATAGTAGCCATAGCTATAGCATGTGTGACTCTAAGGTGGGTTTAGCAGTAAGCTGCTGAAACATAAGTGATTTACAACACTTACTTAACATCCAATCAATAAATATAACAATACTTTTTTAAAGTTGTATAATATAGTTGCAAAACTATGAAGGGTGTTCTTTCTTTCTACCTTACTCATAAGTTGCACACAAAGAAATGCACTTACAAACAAAGAAAACATAGATATCTGATATGGAGTCAAATTATGGAGATAAAAGAGTATATAAAGCATAGTTTTTTACCTTCCAGAGATTATAGTCAAATGGAAGAAGCTCCCTCAAACATTTAATCCTATAGATTCTACAACATAAAAATGTTGGAACACAGAGAGATAAATTTAGCCCAAGCCGAGGGGATGGTACAGAGGTCAGGAAAGGTTTCCCGGGTGACACCTAAGTTGAAAATGACAGGATACAAAGGACTGAGTTGGGCAAATATGAGAGAGAAGAAACATAGATTGTCAGTGAGACTTTGGAGTGAAATCCAGCCAAAAAAACACAGGAATTATATGCAGCTCAGGAGGCCTGATAGGGCAATAGCCATGTCAGGACTTTAGAAAACTTTATAATGGCATAAATTGTTGAAATTCAGTGCTTAACTAAGCTATTGTTAAACGTAGTTACAATGAGCATATTTTCTGATCCAAAAACAGTGGGACAAATTATTTGACAAGATTGACAATGTACAATAGGGTAAAATGCTGAAGTCTGATTTTCTAAAAAAATTTGAATTACCTAATCACTGACAAAAGAAAGTAAATTTAATCTGAATTAGGTAATAAATTACTCATAATCTCTGTTTCTCCTATAGCCCAGAAACACTAGTTTCTTATTGGTTTGACTTTAATTTTCTTCTTAAACTGCAAGTAAAAAAATTGGATTACTAAAGATCCTTGATTCATACCAACCTACAACATTTCTTATGTTTTTCCTTTGGTCTATTTATTCATTTTTGGTAACATAATAACCACCTGGAAACCCACCACTCCAAAACAAAAGCTATGACCTACAAAAGCTACATCTAACTTTACAGTTCCCTTTCCCACCTATCTATCACCTCAAACCAGGTAACAACCATGCTGAATTTGACTCATTATTTTTTTTAAATTGATATAATAAACTGAGGTACTATCATTAATTAATCTGGGTTGCCAGTCATAAACAGAAACAATGGCAACTCTACTTTTTTAAAAAAGATTTATTTATTCTTGGGTGGCTCAGTTGGTTAAGTGACTACCTTCACTCAGGTCATGATCCCGGAGACCCGGGATTGAGCCCCACATCGGGCTCCCTGCTCAGCGGGAAGCCTGCTTCTCCCTCTCTCACTCCCCCTGCTTGTGTTCCCTCTCTGGCTGTGTTTCTCTCTGTCAAATAAATAAAATCTTTAAAAAAAAGATTTTATTTATTTATTTTAGAGAAAGAGAGCTCATGCACCAGCAGGAGGAGGGGCAGAGGGAGAAGGAGAAAATCTCAAGACTCCCCACTGAACAACCCTATGATCAGGACCTGAGCTATAATCAACAGTGGGTTGTCAACTGCCTGGGTGACTGAGGCTTAGCAATTCTTAAAGATAATTCATTAGAATGGATTTTATTATATGTATTTTGACCTTTGTCAATTACTTCAAGTTTATAGGCAATTAGAAAAAGTTGCTTCAACAGTTTACTCCACTCTACACAATCCAGTTAGCTAAATTAATTAGATAGTCAATGTTTTCTTATCAATTCATTTTCTGCTCAGATCAATTGAAATTTGTTTCTGCTATTTGCATATAAAAACCATAACTAGTGTAATTTCCAAAACTGTAAAAAAAATGGAAAAAATAAAACTTGAAAAATACAAAAGAAGAAAAAATACAAAAGAAAAATACAACAACAACAAAAGGATGGGCAACAATAATTAGAAAACACAAAATAATATGTCAGAAATACACTCAAATATATTAGTAAGCACAATAAATGTGACTGGGTTAAACTTAGCTATTAAAAGAAAAAATACAAAAGAAAAATACAAAAACAACAAAAGGATGGGCAACAATAATTAGAAAACACAAAATAATATGTCAGAAATACACTCAAATATATTAGTAAGCACAATAAATGTGACTGGGTTAAACTTAGCTATTAAAAGACTAAGACTCAAAAAAAAGGTCAAATCTCACAGGATTTTTAAAAATTCAACTTTATGCCATTTCTATTTTTAAGATTCTAACCAAATACAAAATAACATATAAAAGGTTAAAAAAAAGGGAAAAAATATATTGCAGGAAAATATATTGCATCATTTTTACTTGCTTTCTAAAAGCAATTATTAAACTTGTATTCCATTCCTTTTTACTTCTGCTCACACACTGCATTTAATTACCATACCCATTACTTATACCAAAGAAAAAGGCTCCTTGCTTTGTTAACAGGAATAGGGACATTTTCCTTCCTAACTTCCCTAACACCTCAATTAAATTGTTAATCCCTATCAATAAAAAACAGTGAGAAGTGGAAATCCTTAAAAAGTAGAACAAAACTGAGCTCAGAATCCTCTTGTCTTTGAGCTTCCATTTTGATGTATGGGCAAAAAAGAAGTGACATTATATCATTAAGAACTTAAGAAAAAGAACATAGACTCTGAAACCAAACAGAGATTAGAATCTAAAATCTGCCACTGATTGTGTATATGCAATGAATAAAATCTTTTATTTTGTCCAGCCTAAGTTTCCTCTGTAAAAATGGAAATGAACACCTCTACTTTTGGGGTTTTCATAAAGATTTAATGAGATAATTAATCAAAGTAGTTGTTCTCAACCTAATTGGAATCACCTGGAGAGCTTTAGAAAGCACTGGTGCTGGAGTCCCTCCCCCAGAGATTCTGATGTAATTGGTCTGGGATAGAGCCTGCACACTTTTTTTTTTAAAGCTAGCCATGTGATTCTAATGTGCAGTTAAAGTTGAGAAACACTAAATATACAATCTAGCCCACTGCATGGTATTGAAAAGGCATGCCAAAATTGTAACTAGGATGATGATGGTAATGATGATGATAAAGGTGGTAAACTTCAGCTACAAAATTCAGGCAGTGAAACTGACCTAGTGTGATTATTCCTCTATAGAACTCAAGAGAGAAGGAAGCCACTTAGCATGGAGATTATCAGAAACTTCAAAATTATACATGTACATTATTTCATAAATCTTAACTTCTAATCTTTTACATAGCCTGTGAGATAAATGTTTCACTGATTTTAGGAGTGAAAATTACTCAGAAAGTTTAATTGCTTTGTAAAGGTGACAGGTCAGGGAGAAGCTAAAAACCAGAATGCAAGTTTAAATCTCTTTATTCCAAGTTCAGTACTGTTTGTATTATACCACGCTTGTCAATAGGGGGCAAAGGTAGAGTTGTCCTTCTTGAATTACAGAAAATTTTCTAAGCTTGGAAAGTACTCCTGAAATCATGTGATGATTGGAGTAAAGGGTATAGTTATTGCAGTCACTAATGATCTCATTAGCTTGTGAGTAGTTTGAAGCCAAAGACTGTTTTGTTCATCATTACATATCTAGTGATTTGCACAGTAACTGGCACTTAATTAGTGTTCAATAAATGTTTGTTGAATGAATATTAGAATGGTCTAAAACAAATCATTTTTAACAATTTAAGGAAAGTTGAAAATAAAACACTCAATATCTGACCAAGAAAACTCCATGTGCATTATTTTCAATTAAAAGTAATGACCATAAGAAGTTATTCCAAGTGTATCAAACAAGGAAAATATCTGGAACAGAAAACAGAACTTACTGCTTCCTCCTTCTCTCTCTCTCTCTCTCACACACACACACACACAACTAATTCAAAGAATATTATTTAATGTATAAAGGCATTCCTTATATATAATGATTTCAAAATTATTTAACAGACTTTATGTTTTATTGAAACATATCCATGATGCCCTCCCCATTTAAAATAAAGTTGATCAAAATTGATATGTAAAATTTTTAAAACTCAAAATCTGTGAGATTACCTAAGGTTTTGCCTATACACAGAAAATAAAAATCAATAAGAATGCCTATACAAATGGAATGAAAAAATTATTAGATGACATAGATTAGAAGAACTTTTAATGGAAATGAAAAGTAAGTAAGAAGCAAACTCGTTATTTCAAAGGAATAATTTGCTACCTAAAGTAAATGCTAAAAATATACCACATATATCACAGTAATTATACAACATTTACCTGGCTTTATTGATATATTTATGTGGTGGTCACTTACTGTCACTAAAGAGATACTCTGGGATAGATCCTTCCTAGTGAATGATGATAAAATGGTTCAAATACTTCAGAAACTATTTCAGAATATAGTAGTAGTGTTTTTTAAGGGCAAAGGGAAGGGTGAATCATAATGTTCTATCCTCCACATGGAGATAGGCATTTAGTAACAGGAATAGTTCACACAATGTCACATGACTTCCAAAGGTCTCATCATTTGGGGGTGGTTGGGGGTGGTTGGGTGTAGAGGCAGGGGCAGATTAGGGGAGCTTCATAGAGAAGGAGGATTAAGTTTGGCTTGGAAGCAGCAAATAATTTGAAGGAGAGGAAAATGGGTTGGGAATTCCAAACAGTGGGACAAATGATCAAAACTAACTCTGGAATAAGGTTATAGAGAGAAACAACAAGGAGATCAGATTAGCCAGAGCTGAAGGTTCATGAAGAAAAGAGTGGGAATCAAGCTTATGAAATTGGGTTAGGACCCCATAGAGGAGCATTTCGAAGGAAAGGCTCAAGAAATTTGATTTTTATGCTGATTGCCAATTAGAAACTTGAATGACACAGAATAGATTAAATCATGCTGACGCTGAAAACAAAAATCTTAATTGCTTAAAAAAAAAGTTGAACTCTGGCTCCTGCTACATACTCACCTCAAGCTGGTGAGAGGTTTTCTTTGTGTTTCCTCACCCAGGGGTAAATGTTAACCATCTGAAAGTTCTCTGCCATCTAAAATGTAACACAGAACGGGGACAAGAAAAGTTATGCACATGCACATAGGCTCTACAGCTTCCCCTTAGAAGTGACATCTATTCTACCATCATTTCATTGGCCATATAGTCATGTCTAATTCCACAAAGTCAAGAAGGGCAATCCTACTGTCTGGAGTACTGGAAATACTAGTAAAGAACACTAATAACCAACTCGATGGTTTTGCTCAAGTACATTATGTTACATCATTAGAAACTGGTTAAGGAACAGCACTTGGTTGTGGAGTGCAAACAGATGGAAAGACAGAGCTGGAGATAGGGAAGCTGGCTATCACAGTTGTGTAGTTATGGAAATGAAAATCTAAACTGAGGAAGAGAAAGGAAGTACAACCATGAGAGACCCTGTGAAGGAACATACAAACATGACTTGTTAACTGAGTGTGGAGAAAGAGTCAATCTTGAAGGTGATTAAAAGATTTCAAGTCTAAACAAAATGATGTTTCTCTTAAAAGATTAAGGAAGAAGCAGTTTGGGAAACAAGATGAAGTTTTATATATATGTATTTTTTAAGTGGAAGTTCAGGGATGAAACAAGATTGGGCAGCTGGAGAGTCTGAGGTACAAGGTAGTCTCACTGGAAGCTCCAGCTGACCCATGGGAAGTTCTGAAGAATGGATGCCCCCCTCAGACCTGTCCTGTGTCAAGGCTAGAAAGCTGGGTCTTTAAATTTATAAGAAGTGTGACCATGGGGCAAGGTGGCTGTCTTGTCTGAGACAATTCCTGAAGAGGACTCACTGCTGGCAGTACTGGCAGCTGGGGTGACAAGCCCCTCTTTTCTGAAGTGGCTTCTGAGCAGTAGGTCACAGTATCATCACAATTACAGATGCCTAGATTTAGCATATGTGAAGATGAGAGACAAGACCTGAGAAAAGATGTTTAGAATATCCAAAGAGAATATAAATATTTCGTGAGGTAAACCATTTTCTTGGGGTTGGTATTCCCATAGGTTAACCTTTCACTGATCTGAGCTGACCCTATGTATAATTCACAAGCATGACATTCCTTGGGGAAAAATCATAGACCATGGCCTCCACGTCAAGCAGCCTGAGAAGTATATGGGAATTCAAGCTATCAAACCTTCTTGTTATCTTAATAGCTCACTCAGGTTTCACCTCTGAGATTTTCATCAAGCACCTACATAATCTGAAGAATAACAGGCCAGTCATATTAAAATCTGAGGGATATGGTTTCATTTCTTGAGTGATTTAATTACTGTCTGGTGTTTGGGAATTCAGGCAGTGAAGAATTGTTAAAATTGGTAAGAACTCTTTGTTATGACTGCTCAAATGTGAGGTGTGCCCATCGGTCCCAGGAGGGGATCAAAAAATCTAGAGACAGAATTTGCTTAAGCTCAAGGTAAGGGACATGCATCTAAACACAAAAGCAGCAAATGTTTCTATTAAAATATCAAGCCAGCTCGTATTATTTATTCTCATTTCAGTACAAATTTGTGTGTATCAAGGTCGAAAAAACTGTCAATGAATATCTACTCACATATAGGGTTACCAATGATATATTAAATGAACAAAAGCAAAAAAAAAAAAGTTAAAAGGAAATGCATAGATTATGCTACTACTCTGATAATAAAATAATAAAATAATCAACCAACCAAAACTACACTTTTTGCACTTATGTACTTGTATTCATTTCTATGAACAAATAAAAAAGCAAAATTAGCAATTTATGAGAATAGGAATGAAAAGAATGTGTGATAATTGGCATTTTTATTACATCTTTGTTGTATATTGTTTCACCAGTTATTAAAAGGAAGTATTTGTGTTTTAAATTGAGGAACATATGATGAAATTCACACAAATGAAAAGATATAGCAACACTTGAATCCTATTCTTAAAGTCAGAATTTTTAGTGCTGCTTTTTTTTTTTAAAGATTTTATTTATTTGACAGAGAGAAACACAGCCAGAGAGGGAACACAAGCAGGGGGGGTGAGAGAGGGAGAAGCAGGCTTCCCGCTGAGCTGGGAGCCTGATGTGGGGCTCGATCTGGGGTCTCCAGGATCATGACCTGAGCTAAATAAAGGCAGTCGCTTAACCAACTGAGCCACCCAGGTGCCCCCAGTGCTGCTTTTTAAAAGCAAATATGGAAGCCAATTAGCAGAGCCAAAACACCTGTTAGGATGTACAAAAACAAGCATATAGGGTACAGGAGCAAATATGAGCTTTTTTGTCTATAGCAAGCAATATAATCTTTACCTAAGTAGCAATCTGAGCTAATCAGCCTCTGTTGTCCATATAGGGCCATTCAGCCATCCAGGGTAGACTTTTCTTTTCTCTTCTCTTCTCTTCTCTTCTCTTCTCTTCTCTTCTCTTCTCTTCTCTTCTCTTCTTTTCTTTTCTTTGCCTTTCTCTCCTTTTCTTTAACCAGAAATGGTACAATAACCAGAGAAAAATAATTAAAGAACGAGTTCATGAATTCCCAGGGTTAGTTTGGATGAAAAATATTTGATTCAGATCTTCCCTCATAAAGTACTAGGTTCAATAATGTTGCTCTATAGATGTGTAGAGATTTTTAAAAGAATGTAATGTTATTAGAAAAATATGAAAAAGGAGCTTTTCCCAATGGGAAATTCTAACAGAGGAGAAAAATTATACTTGCTAGTGGAAAAACCAAAGACACTGGATTAACTGATGATTTACAATGGACTAATTTAAAAGATGCTAGAGAGTCATTGTTAAAATTCCTTTAAAAGATTCACAAGAGGGTTGTATTTTGTAAATGGGAAAACTGAACACCAGAAAAAGTTCTGGATTATGAATTATAGCAAGATCTTTAAATATATTAGAATAAATTAAAATAAAATAAGCCACATACATAGAACTCCAGCAAATTTCTTCCAGTGTTCAGAAAACTTCACAATATTTCTAAATTTCCCCCAAATCTCAGTTTTCATAGTTTGCAGCTTAATTCAATGTGCAAGTTTTCTTTCAAAAGTGAATTGCGCATAATCATATTCCACAGAGCTTGCTATATCAAAAATATCTACAAAATTCAGTGCTATCTTATTTATCTGGTTCCTGTCTAGCCAGACCTCCAGTTTGGATGGATTTAGTGTACAAGTAAACCTATTTTCTTAAAAATGAGGCCAATACATAAGAAGAAAATTCTATTAGGGAAAAGTACCTATAATCTTAGCTGAATGATCTAAAAAAAATTACATCCACTTTTCATGAAATGAAAACCACAGGACTTCATAAATTCTTCCTTTGTAGAGGACAACTTGGTGTATCTGAAAGCATGATCCATCTGTACAATATATAAAAACAACTCGGAAGAGGCCGTGCAAGCCAGCCAAGGCGAGCAGAGATCCCACTGTGCAAAGCCGAATCCCGTGCAGACAATTCCAAGATTATTTATTGCACCTTGGTGTTACAAGGAATGAAGGCAACTAATTGTGCATAATCATTTTTCAAATGGCTTCTACATCAAAAATACCCATTAAAGTCAGCACTACATGATTTTTCTGGCTCCCAGTCTATTCAAGCCTTTAGTTTATGTTGATTTATTTTTTAGGTAACCAACTGAGTCCTGCAATGTGCCACACACTTTGCTAGGCACACTCACATACACTATATAATTCAGTCTCTAACACAAACCATCCGCATAGGTTATTCCTTCTCCCATTTGAGAGCAAACTGAGGGCAAGGAACATTTAGCAATTGGTTCAAGGTCACACGACTAATTAATGACTAGGTGGGGTTTAGTTAGAGGCTCAGGAAGTCTGACTTCAAAGGCTCTGTATTTCCATCATCATGCTGTCTCCAAGGAGTTTCTGTTCAAGACACCTTTGCTTTTATGTATTTAAAAAAAAAAATCAAAGTTATCAGGCTAAAGTCCTAGCTTCTCTTTACTCTTATTCAGAAGATGGACTGATTATCCCAATAAAATCAGTTAATGAAACCACTATTGATTCAATGAAGATACTGAGATATTTTACAGAATGACGAAACTCACTCTATTTCATCACATTAAAAAAGAATTCTACAAATATGCATGTATGTGTAATTTTCCATAGGAAATCCATCCTCCTTCTCACTGAAGCACCGCAAGTCACCTCTCTTCACCAGCAAACTCCATGTTCACTCTCCGGCACTTGGGAATAGGTGGCTGGCTCTTTGAAGTACAGCGTTTCTTTTGATAGTCCTCTGTCCCTCTCTTTCTTCTCATCTTCTCCCCAGGGAACAATGTCCCATGTTAACAATCTGGTAAATATCCTTCTACACTTTTGCCCATCTTCATTTATTTATATGAAATACACACATGCATGAATGTCCAAACCTACCATTTTATAATACCTATAAATAGAAGAAGGCATGTCCTTCTTTTACAAAAAAGGATCATATCATGCCTACCTTTTGTCCACCTTGATATTTTCACTCAATAATCCCTAAGGCAAACCTCTCCAAGTTAAGTAGCCTACTCTCTGATTCATTATTTTTGTTGGTTTCATGATATTTATCAATGCAGTAAGAACCAGCTATATGTGCACTTTTATTTGCTGGTATTTTTATTTCTACAAAAGCGATTCTAGGAATTGAATTGCTAAGATACAGTCTGTAGTAGTAATTTTAATAGATATTATCAGATGGTTTTCCAAGAAGGCTGTAGCCTTCACAAAACCAGCTACAATGTATAAAAGTACCCTTTCCTCTGCATTCCTGGCAGCAAAAGTTGTTAAATTTTGCCAGGTGGATGGGAGTAAAGCGATATTTCACTATTACCTTAATTTGCATGTTCCTTGCTATGAGTGTATCTGGACATCTTTTCACAGATTTTTGGCCACATGGACTTAGTCTTTGCTCATTTTCTTTCTTTCTTTCTTTCTTTTTTTTTTTTAAGATTTTATTTATTTGACAGAGAGACACAGTGAGAGACACAGTGAGACAGAGTGAGAGAGGAAACACAAGCAGGAGGAGTGGGAGAGGGAGAAGGAGGCTCCCCACTGAGCAGGGAGCCTGATGCTGACCTTGATCCCAGGACCCTGGGATCATGACCCGGGCCTAAGGCAAACGCTTAACAACTGAGCCACCTAGGCACCCAGTTTTTGCTCATTTCCTGTGAAACTGTCTTTCATCTTGTTCTATAAGATTCTTTGTATATTCTGGAGATCAACCCTTTGTTCAATAAAGATATATGTCCTTGTTTTGTTGTTTTTTTTTTTACAAAATACCAATTTTCTTTCAGTCTTTGTCATTTATCAAGCATAAATTAAGTGTAATATGTAATAAGAGAGAACTATGAAATTACAAGAGTGTGGTAACTTCTGCCTCATAGAGACTTAGCTATTAGAGGCTAATAAGATGACACTATATGCATCCATAGTGTTACTCAACAATGCCAGGTGTGCTCTATGATGACAAGACAAAAATGTTGGAGAAGCAGTTGGTGATATATGGTCTTATACCTGAAGGAGTAAACATAGTACAGAGCATAAAGTGAAGAGTAAACTTTGGAGCAAGGGGGACTGGGCATAGCACTTGAAATGAAATTAGATGATCAATTTCAGAATTTAGGAGCTCTGGGTATTTTAGCATCCAAACAGATTTCTCTCATTTTGTTGATATAGGAAAAATAAAACATTCTTCATAGTAAGATCATAGCTAATCATTGATATCAATTACCAATAAATGCACAATTTTAAAATAATATTCAACAGCAATGGCCTAATTATTTATATTTTTGGTCTTAAATCTATTTGTTCATACTTTTTTTGAATTATGATAGTATTGCCTTAAAAATCTATTTCATAATGTTAAAAAAAAATCAACCTAAGCAAGGCTTTTCTCTGAATGGTTAGATACAACTAGTTTCCACTCATTCCTTTTAAAGTTCTATAACATATGGGACTAGGAGAGAATGAGACTCAAGTATGGTTTTTGTTTTCGTTTCTTTTTACTTGTGATATGTGACGACTGCTGCCACTTGGTAGTTGAGGTAGTCCATCATCACGCCATTAATAGATCTCAGCAGAACAAGGTTTCATTACTGTGGATATTGGATAAGGCCCTGCCAGAAGGCCTTCAATACCCTAAGGAAAAGATGTGCTAAGTCCCCACATTAGGTACAGCAGTCTTGGGGCAAAAATTTGAGGGTTTATACTGGGTTCGAAGAGCCTTGATCAAGATATTTCCCTAGGGTGACAAACCCATAATTGCACTTATCAGCTTTAGGCTGCCTTGATTAATGCAACCTTCTGTGATTTATCACCCAGACTATTTTAAAACAGGTGCTCTCCTCATTGTAATAGACTGGAGATTTTCAGGAATGACAATATAGGCTTGTTTCATTGATGTGTTCAGGGAAATGTCCTGAGAACACATTACAAGCAAACATACCCAGTCATTTTGTAGAGACCTGGGATTAGATGATGTCCACCTGGAATGTTTTCTACCTAACCTTCTTCCTGCTTTAAAAGAAAGTTTTTGTCCTGGTCTCATGATTCCCTCCTACCACCACACATCTATGCATACTGCTTTGGATCCCAGATTTTTCTGTCCTTGGAGAATTTCTCACATCCAGGAAATTTACCTAGCGAATAAGAATCAAAATGTAGCATGCTAAAAGCTTGACTGAAAAATCACATATGCACACCTACACACAGGACATTGGTCCTCCTTTATGAAAGATTATAAGCTAGGGAAGAATAAAATATGCATCTAAGCTAAAAGTTATATACATGGTATATGCCCATGACTCCTAATTTTACCTTTTTAGCCTCACACATCGTCTGGACTCAACTCAGATAACAAATTCTAATGCACTATTTTATAGTTTTGTCAAGCATATTTTTATAGGTCAGCAGCACATCGTAGTGGGTGACAGAGGCCCCAGGTTGTAAACCTGGTTTCTTCGTTCCTGGCTGGACGACCTTGGGAAAATTACATAAGCTCACTGTGCCTAAATTATCTCATCTGTGAAATGGAGTTAACAACCATCTATTTTACAAGATTATTCTGAGGATTAAGTGTTAAAAAGATATACAGAGAGCTTTCTCTATTTTTTAACTAGGTACTGCACGATCTATGGAGGGACGACAAATTGTCTTAAATCTGCAACACTTTATATTCGCTAAGTGCCAATTAAAGAGTAGCTAAACTTGGGGGCACCTGTTAGTTAAGGCAGTAGAAGATGCAACTCCTGATTTCAGGGGTGTAAGTTCGAGGCCCACATTAGCTCTAGAAGTTGCTTAAAAATAAAAATCTTAAAAAAAAAAAGACAAAAAACAGAGCAGCTAACTTTGGTTCTTATCTATTCATTAGAGCAGTCAAATGGACAATAATTATCAGTGCTATGGTACTGACTAATCCATAATCTAGGAAGTAAAAAAATATTTTTTTCCTTTACTTTGTAAAGAACTACTTTGTTTAACCTAGGCTGCCATTAGATATACTCATTTCTCATTAGGAAGACAGAAGTTTAGAATTAGACTCACACTATAGCACTAGGATCCTTACATTGTAACCTGTCTCCTTGGACAAACAGAGAGGAGAGAGAGGAGAGAATGGAAGGGGTGGGGGGAGAGTGGAGAGAGAGAGAGAGTCAACAAACTTGAAGCAAATCTGAGAGTCCTGGAAAGCCAGGTGAGCTAAGCAAAGATGAAATTATTTTCTGGTTGTGAGAGCAGAATGTAAATATTGAATGGCTCAAGTTGGCCCAGTTCTGGGGGTTTGTAATGCAATTTTCAGTTTAGTTCTATAGGCCAGTCATTCTCAAACTTGCAGTATACCAGAATGTTTGCAAGAATTTAAAAATACAGCTTCTTTTTTGTTTGTTTAAAGATTTTATTTATTTCAGACAGAGAGAGAGAGCATGTGCATGCATGAATGGGGGACAGGCAGAGAGAGAAATAGGCTCCCCACTTAGCAGGGAGCCTGACTAGGATCCCAGGACACTGGGATCTTGACCTGAACTAAAGGCAGATATTTACCTACTGAGCCACCCAGACATCCTTAAAAATACAGCTTCTTAAACCCCACCCAGACCTATAGGATATGGCCCTGAAATATTTATTTAGAAAAAGGTTTTGTAGTAGTTCTAATGTACAACTGTATTTGAGAACTGAGAACCAATGAAGTTATCTTCCAATACACTTTAAAGTTTGGAATAACTTGGGATTGACAGAAAAGTTGCAAAAATAGTACAGAGTTCCTGCACACCCTTCATTGTCTCCAGTAATGTTAACATCTTATATAATAACCGTGGTACATTTCTCAAAACCAAGAAATTAACTTTGGTGAAGTACTGCTCTATTAACTAATCTGCAGACTCTATTCAGCTTTTACCACTTCTCCCAGTAATGTCCTAAAAAAATATATATATCTAGAATCCCATGCAGGATACCATAATGCTTTAATCATCATGTCTCCTTAGCCTTCTTTGGTTTATGACAGTTGTCAATTGTTCCTTATTATTCATGACTTTGAGAACTATGAAGACACTGGTCAGCTACTTTGTTCATTGTCCTCAATACAGACTTCTGCGATGTCTTCCTTTGATTTAAACTGGGGTTACAGGTTTTGGAGGAGACCACAGAAGTGAAGTGCCCTGTTCATCACATCATACAGAGGCACACGATAGCAATATGACTTATCCCTGGTGATGTGTAACTTTGATCACATGGTTAAGGCAGTGTCTGCCAGATCACTCCACTGTAAAGTTAGTATTTTTTCATTTCTATACCCTGTTCTTTAGAAATGAGTCAAGAGGTGGGTGGTTGTGTGCACATATGTGATAGGGTGGATGGATTAACCTCTACCTTGTGGTTGGAGGAGAATCAATAAAGTTTTTTGAACAAAGCATTAGTTCCAGAAAATTGAAACGTCAAGATGTACTGAAGGGGGAAGAGACCATTGGCTGAGAGATGAGTTAGAAAATGTGAAGCCTGAAGAGATGAGAACCTAAATAAAAGCAGAGATCCTGGTGCAACATACATCTATAAAACACTGTGGAAGAGAAAGAGGCCTGATTAGAAATGGGGAGAAAGTGAGAAAGGAAACCTGAGATATATTGAGATTTTGAACCTGAGTAAGTAGGAAAAGGGGGATATGAGAGAAAACAGAAAGGGTAGACACTTCAGCTTCAGGACATAGAGAGTTTGAAGTTCTGATGGTCGTCTACACGGACATGTTGAACAAGCCATTAGAAATGAAATCACAACCACTTTACACCGGTCAGAATGGCCAAAATTAAAAGGACAGGAAACGACAAGTGTTGGAGAGGCTGTGAAGAAAGGGGAACCCTCTTATACTGTTGGTGGGAATGCAAGTTGTTGCAGCCGCTTTGGAAAACAATATGGAGATTCCTCAAAAAATTAACAAAAGACCTACCATATGACCCTGCAATTGCTGGGTATTTACCCCAAAGATACAGATGTAGTGAAAAGAAGGAGCAGTGGCCACAATCACCAAACTGTGGAAAGAGCCAATGCGCCCTTCAACAGATGAATGGATAAAGAAAGTATTGTCCATATATACAATGGAATATTACGCCTCCATCAGAAAGGATGAATACCCAACTTCTGTAGCAATGTGGACCAGATTGGAGGAGATTATGCTGAGTGAAATAAGCCAAGCAGAGAAAGTCAAGAATCATATGGTTTCACTTACTTGTGGAGCATAAGGAGTAATATAGAGGACAGTAGGAGAAGGAAAGGAAATGGGAAGTAGGGTAAATCAGGGAGGAAGATGACACATGAGAGACTTTGGACTCAGAAACAAACTGAGGGTCTTGTAAGAGAGGGGGTGGGGGGATGGATGAACCTGGTGGTGGGTACTGAGGGCATGTATTGCATGGAGCACTGGGTGTGGGACATAAACAATGAATCTTGGAACACTGAAAAAATAAAATAATGTAATAAAAAAATACCCTTTAAACTGCAATGATTGGAAATAAAGCTTACAGATAGGAAGGCACTGAAGTCGACCCTTACAAAAGCAAAAAGGAACTAAATGCATTAAATGATAAGGGCTCACTCTTTATCAAAGATTTGATTATAAGATTCCATAATTGTATGTATGTATGTATGTATTTTATTAACTTTTTTTAAGTAGGCTTCACACTGGGGAGTACCTCCAACACGGACCTTGAACTTACGACAAGACCTGAGCAGAGATCAAGAGCCAGACGATTAACCAACTGAGCCATCCAGGCACCGCCATGATTGTATTTTAGAATCTCTTCACTTGTGCGGAGCATATTTTGATAGAGCTTCTGTTATTGAAAAAAATTCATACTTTATACAGAAGTAAAAAGGAAGCTGAGAAAGAGAAAAAAAAAAAAAAAGAAATGAAATCACAAAACAATTTACATCCTCAGGGCATTTGCTGCCTTCCAGGACCCATTCTATGGCAGGTGGTTGCTCTTTCCTGCTCTCTAATCATACTTCTAAGAAACCTGTTCACTCCTAGAGGCAAGGCTCAGGTGACATGTCAAGAGCACTGGTAGAGGTCACAGGAAAAATCCTCAGAGAATAGATTTGGATCATTCCTTCTATCCTAAAAATGAGTCTTGGCATTTGTTCAGTAATCATCACCTCACTGTAAAAATAATGAATCTATCTTCATTGTGAAAATTTGGGGCCTGTGATTAATGAGTACAATTATCTTATGGATTGAGCATTCAGTGTTTTTTATTACCTATTCGAAGAGATAATCCAAAGATATTTGAGATCTAGCATTTCTCAGCTTGAGGAACGGTGATAGACAAGGAGACCCTCATTAGCATTTCATTTTGCATTTCAAATGGAAGGGGTGTGTGTTAAAAACTGAGCCTGCTCAAGCTTTAAAGCATTCCTTAATTATATGTTTGGTAATGCCTGAAAGGCAGAGGAGTCCCTGAAAAAAAAAGAAGAGTGTTGAGTAAATATCTATCCCTTCTGAGGGTGGATAGGAACAAGGAATCTTAAAATCTCAGGGTGGAAGGAGGCTACAGAGGTGACTTACTCATTTCCATCTATTTGGCTTAGTGAGGATGGGAGAGAGGTGAGGGCAGGAAAGAGGTGGAAAGCTATGAAAAGTGTCCCAGAGTGGGCTCTGGGCTTTGTCCTCTTTCAAATGTCCATCTTGGTAGGAGACCCACAGCCTTCCCAGCAGGCTGTCCATCCCAGTATCTACTGACTGGCCTTCAGAATTTATTTCTCCCATGTCACCTAAATAGCTTAGAGTTTATAATCCATTCCTTTTGTGCTATTAATGATAAGCCACTTATAAAAACCAGTTTAATTTCTTTTTTTTAAAACCAGTTTAATTTCTAAAGATATAGTGCAAAATATGAGCTGAAGTTATCAGATACACCAACTTCAAGAAATGTTTTCTTATTTTCATTCTTTTTGTTTTACACACACTTCATTTTTGTTTCTTTCTCCCTTTTCATTGATCATCTTGTTTCTCACTTACAGTGTTACTTTCTGTTTGTGTCAATAGCAAGATAATATCCATGTCAGAGTCTTTAGCATATGTCTTTGGTGACTTAAGAAATTAAAGTAGGGGGGATGCCTGGGTTGTTCAGTAGGTTAAGCGTCTACCTTCAGATCAGGTCATGATCCTGGGGTCCTGGGGTGGAGTCCTGCATCAGACTCCCTCCTGCTCAGTGGGGAGCCTGCTTCTCCCTCTGCTTGCTCTGCCTGCAGCTCCCCCTGCTTGTGCGTGCGTGCGCGCAAGCTCGCGCTCTCTCTCTGACAAATAAATAAATGGAAACTAAAAAAAAAAAAAAAAAAAAAAAAGACACCATACACCAATAAATAACATCAAAAAAAAAAAAACCAGAAAGAAATTAAAGTAGGTGTCTGGTTGGCTTCTTCCGAGAAATGTCTAATGTTAGAGTTCTACTTGCTATTACAAAACTTTTCACGTAAATTGCTTAGATGAAAAGCAAATGAGAAAGCCTTCCCAAGAGAACTGACTTTATCCGGTTATCCTATATGTATCCTACAGCCTCTGACCTCCCACATTCTGTTGCTCTTATGGACTTAACCTCTGCCTACGACACCCTCCATGCTCACTAGCCAACACAGGGAACTTCATATTTTGTGTTTTTCTTGTGCTATTCATTTTCATTTTCATTGTTATTACCTTTTATGCCACCTCCTTGACCCTTTCTGGGGTGATTATTTAGCACTGACTCTGTCCTTACTCAGCTGCACAACATAACAAGTTATCTTCTTCTCATGAGCTCAGCAGTGATGAAGAAGGAAAAAAACAATTTAAAAAGAGATCGTCCAAAAGACTGTTCTTTCATTCTCAACCCATGATTATCAATCCTTTTGCAGTCATGGACCTCTTTGAGAATCTGCTAAAAACTAGAAAGATTTCTTTGGAAAAATGCACACAATTGCCCACATATACATATCCGAGTATGTGGATTCCATGACACAAGGTTCCCTGACACACATTCCAGGTGACCTACATTACATCTTGGATTAAGACAGCCAGTTAGAAATCATTGTCCCGGAATGACTCTAGAACTGATCTTACTGAATTCCCTCCTAATGTTAAGCCTACTAAGCATAATGGGAACCTTTTTTTAAATTAACATATAATGTATTATTTGTTTCAAGGGTGCAGGTCTGTGATTCAACAATGAGAACATTTCAAGAATGACGTCGGAGAAGAGATTTAGTTGAGGAGTGTGTCCAATCAGTCACACCTCATTCAGCTTCAGAAATCCCTTCTTGTTTTACTACCAAGACACCTATGCCAGGCATATTCCCACTTAAAAGTGCTGACTACCTTTGTGTTCCTTCAGAAATCTGCTGGGTTGAAATCCTCTTCCTTGAGGACTCACCTCAACTGCCACTTTCTCAGTGAAGTCATCTTATTTTAAAATTGCCACCCTTAGCACAACCCCTAGTCTCTCTACCTTTCTTCACTTTCCCTCAAAACACTTTCCAAATCTAAAATACTATGCAGTTTACTTACATTGTCCATCGCCTGTCTCCTCCCATTGAATGGGAGCATATGCTGTGCACACATGAGGTGTTATGATATTTGTTGAATGAGTAAATGGATAAGAGATGAGTGTATCTTTCTTTGTACTGCCTCCCAGAAAGCTCAGGATAAAATTTTCAGTTAATTGATCTAACAGGTACAGAACTTTGTGGTATGCATTTTCTATATTCACCTTACTTCTGATTTCATGTTACTTTTTCCCACCCTTTTATGCCCTTCCATGATCATGACCCACTCTCTAATTCTCACAACGGGAGATAATTTCACCTTCTTCTGAAAAATAAGTGAATTAATATTCACTGAACTAATAAAATGTAACAAAACTGAGGAAATGAAGGGAACCAGCACTTATTAAGTTCCCATAACACAACATGCGTTTATAAATTACCTTAACGCATGCACCAGTTCTATGAGATTTTTGTTGTTATTCTCTATTGAGAAAACATAAACTAGATGTTGAATAACTGGCCCTGACTCACACACTAGGAAGTGGCAAAGGGAGAAGTTTGAGTTTGTTTACTTTTGAAATCTGTATTTTTTATTACACCTAGCTTGGCACTTTGGCCTTAATAGCATTTGCCTCTTATAAGGGGAAGAAACCAAATGTACCTATTACCTCTAAAAATAGAAATGCTTATCAGCATTGGTATTAATTTTGGATTTTAGCATGTTTTATCACTGAAGGAATCACTTTGCAAGCCAGTCGTTACTTCTTTGCAACAATTTTTCTCTACACTCAACAATTTTTCTCTACACTCTACACTGATCCCTCAAAAAGTAGTGTATCTCTAAAGAATGAAAATGTGTTGGGGTGCCTGGGTGGCTCAGTTGGTTAAGCATCTGCCTTCTGCTGGGGTCATGGTCTGGGGGTCCCGAGGTCCTGGGATTGAGCCCCACATTGGGCTTCTTGCTCAGTGGAGACCCTGTTTCTCTCTCTGTCCCTCACTCTTTCCCTTTCTCTCTCTCTCAAATAAATAAATAAAATCTTCTTAAAATTTAAAAAAAAAAAAAAGCATGTAATGGAAGAAACTATTGCTTCAGCATTTGGAGCTACCAGCACAGATTCACTGGGCAGCCTGCATTGCTCCCAGATACCTTAAATTTGTATGTGCATCAAAATTTGTCTGCAAGCTGAGTAGCATGTCTCATGGAAACATAATTCAAATGTATGAAGGTACTATACCCAGTAATAAATACATATTCAATTAAACATTTTATTGAATTCAGAGTAGTTTTTAGACCTTGAGCATTTTCCTGTTCAATGGATACTTGAAGTATACTGATAACACAATCAAGAATTTTCTTTTCTTTTATTTTGTTCTATTTTATTTTCGAGTTGGTTTTTGTGCTGATAAAGGTCAGAGACTCCTCAAATAAAAATATGTAAAGGAATTTTGCTCCATGCGGTTTTCTGAAATAAACTGAATTTACTTTTGCACTGCATTGCATTTTATCTATCTCTGGAAACATTTTGAAGTGCATGGTGGATTTAATCCCATTAAACTCTGGAAATATGATGAGTGGTTCACTTTTTGATTTTCATAATCAGCTGTTCTAGCTGTAAGATATTACTGCCTTATAGGGACATCTGCTGGTGGATAAATAAAGGTCTGGAACAATAAAACACTGTCTTCTCCTCAAGGCTTGCCAGGGCATCACTCTCAGGCTGCAGCCTCCCTCCTATGCATCTGCTTCAGATAGTGCATGGCTGTTAAAATTCTAAATATTCTATCATTTCACGGTCTAATCATTCTCAGGACACATAAAACTTGCCCTTCTTACACATATGTCTTGTTCCCACAACAGAGTCAGACACGTATTTAATTTTTCTTCCAGACTGACCACATATTATCCTGAAAACTTCAGGCTTTCTGGAAGCTCAGGCGCTCTGGGCAGATGGCATGGAAGTTCCAGTACTTGGAGTGAGTGCTCCCCCCAAAAAGCCACCACCTGCTCTGTTACCTGCCTGCTTCCAGAGCAGCCCATGCATCCAAAGCACGCAAGGGCGGGGGGGCACTCTCTTTTGGCTCCCAAGTTGCAAAAAACAAAAGTAAAATAAATCTGATGTTATAAGCATCTTAAAATTCAGGCCTCCCATTTTTTTCACAGAGAGGAGGAAGCATCCTTAATCTGAAATGGTCTTCTTCCACTCAGCTACCAGGTTTCCCTGTAATAATTAGCTGCAGCTAATTAATTAACCTCTTTCACTTTAAAAATGATTACCTGGTGAAAGCAAAGCAAGGAGCAGTGGTATTTCTACTAACCTTCACCATGGACCAGAAGGATGAAATAGTTTATTTTCTTTTGGTGTTGTACTCAACAAGGATCGCCTTCATACTCACCCAAGGAAAAGCAGAACTGTTTTAAATCATATATTGTAGACTTAAAATTAAATTGCCCATAAAAGTCAATATTACTACCAGTACAATGTAGCAGCTTATTCATGCCACTTCTTTAAACTCACTGCACATTAATGTGCTAATGTGATGGAAAATAAAGAATCCTCACGTGCCTTTCCGGGGCTTCTTTTGCTCTATTGTTTATATATGTATATTTTTAAAGTGAATAGAAGATTGTCTCATCAGTTCAGGCATTCCCTGCCAAAAGAAACGACATAATCATTAACTAATTACAGCTAAATAATAGCATTGCACATTTTGACAGGTTAACGCACATTCTGTTAAGAGTTGAAAGCTCCAGAAAGATAATAATAAAACTACTCCTCTCACAAAATCCTTAAATGCTAACATGGGAAATAAACTCTTCCAGGGTTTTCACCAACCATGTGTCTTTCTTTCTCCCTCTTGCTTCTCATTGTATAAAAAGCACTTGAATTTGTATTAACATTCCAAACTAATTCACTAAGCAATCAACTCATTTTTACCAATTTTATCCAATCATAAATCATAGACTCTACTGACATTCACAGCTTCAACATGCTGAAATCATCATTTTGGCTGTTCCTCCTGCTACCAGTGAAGCAGCAAGATACACATGGTGACTCTCAGATGTGAAAAGAATAAGGAAAACCAAGTCAAGAGAGGAAAATCAGTGTTTTCAAATGTAATTTAGTCCTTTCAAAAAGCCAAAACAAAATGCAAAGACATGCCTGAAATGGCATGTTACCAACATTTTCTCTGAAGAGCTTCACAGCATAATGGAAAAATAATTTTGGAAGATTAATGCAAAATTAAATGATCTGCTTTATTAGTTCTTTTACTGTGACTCAAATATTTTTGACTATAGCAGAGTGTCTCTTTGTTCTCAAGCTCCTCACACATATCCTACCAAAATTCTGCAAAGAATAGGAAAAGAAAACAATGACGACAATAATAACAGAAAATGTCTTTATAAACCTTGTCCTTTAGCAAGCACCTAAAAGGGCACTTAAAGACTGTGATCTCCAGTGTCATAGGTATTATAGACTTAAAGACCATAGTGTGACTGCAGAAGGAATCAATACGTGTTGAACAGCATGAATGTAAATATAGACCCCCTAGTGGGTTTTTAAAAAATCACTTATTGTAGCTTGAGAACATTTCCCCCTGAATTCTACAATCATTGAAACTTAATAGTAGATTTGCGAAGTTGACCAGTTTGCTGCTAGAGAAATGAAGAAAGGGTACCTATCAAAGACTAGTAAGAGGTTTTGCACTAAATTTTAAAAGCCAATTATAATGTAATAGAAGTAGCAAGTCATTTACTGTCTTTCCTTTTTGTAACTTGGGTATGGAACAATAAAATTTGCTGAACAGATGACAGTAGGATTTTCTTGTGCGAGACAAATGAATCATTGCTTAGCCTACATCTAAAGGGAGCTCAAAAGGAAAAAATGTTATCATCAGAAGGCAGAATGAGATCCATGCATTAAAGGGTGGTATTAGTATGGCAAACCACAAAAAATGTAAAAAAAAAATTAAATTATTTACCTTTCTAGTTCAGCACAAATGTCCTACAGCTAATTATCATGAGATATTGCTTGGAAATTAACCAGTCATGTTGGGTTTCTATCTCCAGATTTACAATTAGTAATGCTATTAATGTGGTTCCTGTACTTAGCGTTACTAATTATATTGCTATGAACTAATGGTGTTAAAAATAGCAATAGCCATCAACTACCAATTAATGCTTAATGAGAGCATATAAACCCTGGCATTGTAATGAATTTCAAAATTATTGTTGCTTGTGTTCCTCTTGTAATCGTGCAAAAATGGGAGTAACCAGTAACCACTGAAGTAAGGCATTGATTGAAAACAGAGTTACCACATCATTGCAGAAAAATCAAGAAATAAATGGCTCCGTGAAGGAATATATATTCCACCTTAACGTTAGAATACTACACACAGGTTTTAGAGAGGAACCTTTTCTAGTTACACAATATAAAAAAAAAAAAAAGGTAAAACATGATTTGCAATAATGTTTCAAATCCAAGAATAAAAAAAGAAATGGTAAAGGATATTGGGAGAGGAGTTTTTATAGAAGAATCATTCAACAAATAATTTCTCTTAGAGGCAGAATGTCCTGGGAGTTCAGTATGTACCAAGAGGCAGATATAAGAAGGAATGCCTTATAGTAGCAGGACAGGCCGGGTCATGATGTAGTAACAAACATCCGTCAGTGGCTTAACATATGAAAGTTTATTTCCTGCTTACATTTCATGCTCAGCACTGTTACTTTAGGACTACTGTTTACTACAATGACTCAGGAACTCAGACCTAAAGAGATGCCATCTATCCATGTGTTTGTATTATCTCCAGAGGGAACTTGGAAAATTATGTTCTGCCTATTATTTATGCATTAGTGACATAGCATTTAAGACAATATTTCATTGGAGAAAACAAATTCCCTAAGTTCAAAGTGATGAGGAATGGTACTCAGAAAGAAAATAACCAAAATATTAGTGAACAGCCTCATCTGTGTTAGTACTTTGGCACTGGTTTAATGACCATAGCCAGAAGGCTTTGTTTATGGAGAACTTCACTGGAGGACTGCCTGGTAAGGACTGAGGGGAATGTTGGTAGAACACCAAATATTTTCTTTGACCTTGTCACTACAAAAAGTCATTTCTCAAAATGGGCTAGTGGTGTTACCCTATTAGCACACAGTGTTGTAGTATATGAAATTCAAATTTATCATTCCAACTTCAGAAATGTACTTTAAAATTTCACCTTGCAGTGGCCTTCTTAGTGTATTTCAAGACTATGAAAGACCAGAAGCCATCATATAACAGAGCAAGAAAAGAAGTAACTTAACTAAAAAAGAGGCTAATGATGTGCATGTATATGCAAAGTGTATTCTCAAACCAACACAAAAATCTGCTTAAGGTATCCACAATAACAGTGGCAATCAGACACCAAAGAAAACCAAAGAAGACACTAAGCAGACTCACAGAACTCAACCACAGTGTTTACACATCTCCACTTTATTGCAGGAGAAACATAAACATGTAGTATCACTATTTGAGGATATGCATCAGAGCCAAAGGCTGCCTCATAGTAAACTGTCCAAAGAGGCCCAGGGTGGAGTCCACTGGTCTTCCCTCTGCAGGGCCATCCTGGATGTGCTTGTTCTCTTGGATAAAGAACCTCCAACACGTGTAGGGAACACCTTGAGACCAGGAGCTCAAAATGGAATCTCAGCTGGGTCTTAACCCACTCCACTAGTCAGGTAGACACCTTATCAATTTGACCAGCCAATAGTCGAGCCCATAGGCATTGCACCCACATCAGGTGCAAACCACCAATACTGATTTTATCAATAGACTTACTCACAAGCTGGTACAAAGTGCCCTGAAACTTGTCTCAGAAGCAGGCCTGTTTCATGCATTGGCCAAGAATCAGTGGCATGAAAGGATATCTCTCATGAAACAGCTAGGACAATATCAGGCTTTCTGGAAATAACCTGCACAGTACCGTATGCAAATGGATTTCACAAAAAGCTAAACATATGAACTCAGAAGGACAATTATATTATTAACAGATTAATTTGCAATGTTGGGGCCTAAGTACAAATACACTTCTGGGCCAGATGGTATATCTAAATTCCTGAGGTTATTTTCAAACTGTACCCCACCCTAGTCCAGCCCCTACTGAAACATAATGACTGTCATTAAGTCCTTAAGAGACAGAGATACTGAAAAGGCTGTGTTGTAGGCACACTTGTTCCAGTTACTATCCCTGTGTGTTAATATGGCACCACAATTTAGAAGCTTAAAACAACCAGTCATAGACTTACTAAAGTTATACTTCCGACATCTGGAAAAAGCGTACCATAGTGGAGTAGATACACAGATACTCCTATGTCTGGGGCCTCAGTTGGAAGGACCTGAAGGAGCTGGAATCATCTCAAATTCTCTTTTGTTCACATTGTCTGATGGTTGATGCTGGTGGTTGGCTGAAACACCCACACTTCTCTTTGTGGTCACTTTTCCCCAAAGCAGGCAGCTTTGGTTTCCACAGTGTGCCTCAGGGTTCCAAAGCTAAAGGCCAAAGACACAGGCAAGAGAAGTATCAGTTTCCTGAGGCCAGGGCCTGAAAACTGGCCCAGCATGACTTCCACTAAGCTGCACTGCTAAGCAGTCTCAGGACCCAGATACAAAGGGATGTACTGGACTTAGATCTCATCTTTATGGAAGCTTACTCAGTATCTTGAAGGGACTGAGAATTTTCCGAGGGTGACATTTGTCTTCTTTTTGGCTTCCAGTATTTATTTCAATGAACTGATTGGCTACAAGTTGCACCTTCTTCTCTTCCATATCTTTTGTGTGTCATCTATAACACTTGGCAGTTGGTTGGTGGGCTATTCCATTCAGAAAAAGGACTCTACTCTTTAGAACAGGGTATATATATATATATTTGATCAAGAGAGTTTCTTTGTTTTTATTTTTTCTTAAATTTAAGCTTGAATCATTCAATACTTTTCAAGACAGAAGAAAATTATGTACTCTTATAAATAAAATATTGATAATTCCATGATGATATGGTAATGAGATTAAGTGTCTCCAACTTAAAATAAAAACATCAAATCTTGGAAATGGGGAAAAAAATCTGTTTATATAACCAAACAAAAATATTAAAAACTTCAGGGAAATTTCTTGAAAACAAGGTATAGGGTCTATGAGAAAAAGCTGTAAAAATTTATTTTAAAAAATGTAAGCATGTGAAGATGTAAGATATATATGTTAATATATATTTATATAAAACAATTGGTATATTATGATTCCAAATAAAATTATATTGAAGTTGACAGGGTTGCACTAAAATCCAGACAGAAAAATAAAAATATAGACAAATAGTTTAAAAACAATAAAGAATCTGGGGGCTCCTGACTGGGTCAGTTGGTGGAGAGTGTGACTTTTCATCTCAGGGTCACGAATTTGAGCTCCACACTGGTGTAGAAATCACTTAAAAATAAATAAATAAAAATAAAAATCTTTAAAAAATTGAATCTGGGATGGTAGGGGTTGGAAGTACCTTAACAGATACCAAAGCATACTATAAAGCTAACATAATAAAATAATTGTTGTGAGCACTTAAATAGCAAAATAAGTCCCTGGAGCCAAATAAAGAATCCCCAAACACAAAATGATATCTAGGAAAACAGTAAATACTATAGATGGCATTTTATTTCAGAAGTCTTATAATTGTTTATCCATATAGGATAAAAAAAATCAGAGTCCTTACCTCAAACCATTAAAAAAAAGTCCTCCAAATAGAATGAAGTTCAAACTTTAGTTAAAATATTAGAAAAATATTAAGACGTATTTTTTCCTTAGAATAAATAAAAGCTTAAAGCAAATAATGAGACTCAAAAATAATAGTAGGGAAGACTATGTACGACTACATAAGAATTAAAGAGTAAAGATCACAAAGCCATAGATAAAAATATCTGATACGATATAACAAAAGTTTATAGCTATAAGGTCACACACGTGATTATAGATTGATAAGGAAAAGATTCACAGAAGAAGAAATGCACATGGGCAATAAGTATAGGATTCTCAACCTCACTAGTAATCAGGAAAATACAGATCTAAACAATACAAAGTACCATTTTTCACCTACTGAATTAATGAAATTTAAGGAACTATAATATCTAGAATGAGTGAATATTACCGGTAGGGGTGTGAGTTCATAAAAAGTCTTTATAAAATAATATAGCATTATAAACAAAAACAAGACATATATACACATTCATTGACCCAGCAGTTGCATTTGTGGGATTCTATGCTAGAAACAGCAGTGCTGCGCTGCTGGGCCTAAGGATATACGGAGGCAAGGGGAAGGGGAAGCAGATACTTTGGTATATTAGGTCAATAATGTATGCTCTTTTTTTTATATATTTTTTTAAAGATTTTATTTATTTGACAGAGAGAAACACAGCCAGAGAGGGAACACAAGCAGGGGGAGTGAGAGAGGGAGAAGCAGGCTTCCTGCAGAGCAGGGAGCCCGATGTGGGGCTCGATCCCAGGTCTCCGGGATCATGACCTGAACCGAAGGCAGTCGCTTAACCAACTGAGCCATTCAGGTGCCCCTAATAATGTATTCTTAAATTGAATTACTGAATACCCTATGTATAACGTACCCCATTTATATATAGCCTGGGTTTATTTTGCCTTTGTTTTGTGTTTGTACTCTGAGAAAAGTTGCTGATGCTTTCTTATCTTTTCCCAATTTCATGATAAGCAAAAGACAGTCAGAAGTAATGGCCATGTGTGGGGTATTATGTTCTAAAGAAAATAATAATCAGGAAAGGAAAAGGCCTTACAACTAGAAGGTAATATCTATGGATGCTATTATACTTAGAGATAAGTGAGTGAGTGAGTGAGTGAGTGAGTGAGTGAGTGAGTGAGTGTTTCTTCTGGTGTGTTTTTCCTAGGTTGGTTAACATAGTTGAGTCTCCCATCTTGTAAGACTCCAGAATAGAAAATGTGTGATCTATAGAGCTCTTGAGGCAGTAACAATCTGTCTTCACCACATTTTATATCACAATAAAAACAGTTCATCTAACCCTATATAAATAGCTATACAAAGCTGAACTAAAGAGTCTGTTATACACAAATAATGTTGCCTTCCATATGTAGAGAGTGGAGCTACTGGCCCAGGGAGAGTAAATATATCTATCATTGTCTTGGGCGCAGAGCTAGAAATCAAGGAGGATTTGGTAGCTTCCAATTGTCAGAGGCTGAGAAAAGTAGATAACTGAACAGTAGGTGAATTACTTATTCCACTACTGATACCAACAAAATATACAATTCAAGCTGACTAATCTAGAAAAAAGTCACACAGGCCTGGAGTTTGGGCCAGCTGAGGACTGCTCCTGGAGAAATGACCTCATTTTATATTTGGTCCTAGGAATGACTGAGGTAGGTGCGAAGGTTGTTTTGCTCTCATATTGTGTGGCAGGCAGGCATTTTGCCAGAGTCCCTTGTAGTCAGGAAGAATTCTCAGGAGGATGTAAAATCTCTGAAACAGTGAGGCAGGGAGAGCTTCCAGCCCCTACCCACTGCCTCAACCCACACAGGTAGTTTCCTGAAGAACTGCCTCCCTGTGGGATCTCTGAGGGTCTGCAGAGCAGCTCTTTTCTCTGGGATCATACTGTGTTAATGCCTGCTCTGCTTAATCTCTGCAAGAGTATCTTCATCTTGTATTAGTAAAGAATTGTATGTCTTTGGAATGCATGTGTTGGTGTCCTTCTGTCAATCACTATACCCCTTCTTGTGACATTACTGCATTTAGGAAGTGAGCTTCACAGAAAATATAAACAATATGGCTAATTTTCTAAGTAAGCTGCACATACAGTGATTAATTTTTTTAAAGTTTGTTTTTTCTTTATTTTAAAGATGTATTTTCTTTAGAGATAGAGAGAGCACATGCACTGTGCATAGGTAGGGGGGAAGGACAGAGAGGAGGGAGAAGGACAAGCAGACTCTGTGCTGAGTGGAGCCAAAGTGGGGCTGATCCCACAACTCTGAGATCATGACGTGAGCCAAACTCAAGAGTTGGACGCTCAACTGACTAAGCCACCCAGGTGCCCCAAAATTGTTTCCTAAGGCTAGTAACCAGCTAACAAAATTCCTGTTTTTGTGCATACAAGCCAGTAAAATTATAGTGACAACTAGAATGATATTCAAAATACTTAACAACTATTATGACTTTGGCATGGACCTTCTGGAATAGATGCAATCCATAAACAACCAGTGCTGATCAGTAGCATTCAAATACAGTCCTATTTACAACTATCTGTGACTAATGAGTACAAAAATAAAAGAATAGAAATGTGCACCAATTAGTGACTGGTATACACATGCTTCTCTGGTAGGTTTTTAAATAGCCAAAAGACATTGCAAAAAATAAATAATGTATTATGAATTACGTGTTTCTTTCCCCCAGAATTTTAATATAAATAGGATTTATAATGATAATGTTTTGGCAGCACCTGAGAGAAATACAGCACTATTGATGCACTTGAAATTTGGAATTATAGTGTTGCTAACCTTATTTATTTGTATATATATATATTCATTTATATCTCACTTTGTTTTATATAAACTTTGGAGACTATATAAAATCTGATTAATAAGATCTTCACTGACTGCACTTAATAATTCTTGAAAACATTATGAGTAAAACACAGTATAGCTCAAGACAAGTATATATACATTATCCTGGGAAATATAGTCTATTAAGTAATACATTGATAAATGATCTAATTTTATTTACTATTGTCCATTTAAAATTAATTCAACTTAAGTTTCTGGCAAAGTCAATAAAACATCTTTACAAATAGTCGATAATTTTCTTCAGCCATGCTATACCCTTTTTATATCTATATTATTTTGCTATACAGATATCTAGCAAATTATCTAACAAAATTCTAAGATTAAACCCATTTTGAATTTAATTTTTCAAAAAGGGTAAATAATTTCATTGCCTATGAGTAAATAATTTCATATACCTATTTCCATCTGTGTTTTCCCCAAAAATAAAAGTGAAAGATTACAGTTTGATCTCTATACCTATATATTGCTTAACCTCCTTATTCCCCACACAAACACAAACACTTGTGCTAATTAAAATAATGGATTTTTTTATGTGACAAATTCCAGCTAACTCTAGGATCACAGAACAATAATTTCTACCATATGAAGAAGAGATTTCATTAATTTGGTAGATCTATATAGTTGAGTATTTTTACTGCATTTCTCTGGAAAATGCGACTATTAAGTGTATTTTAAGTCCATGAATCCTGCAGCAAATTATCTATGTTACTAATATTATTGTCTTTCATTGATATTTCAACTTTATCTTAATGAATTTTTATTTATGGTTATAATTTTTTGTTGTTGTTTCTTCATGTCTAATACTATAACATCTAATTCTCTATTGATATTTCTAATTCCATATTATTTTGCAACTCATTATAATTCATCACAGAACTTGGTGTTTTCATCACCATATGGGTATATGTTATATGGGTTTGTGGTCAAAGTAAGTCATTAAAATATATACAGCTCTTAAAATATGTGTGGCTCTTCTTAATTAAAACAAAGAAAGTTTATGCAGTTACATAGGTTGTCTAAGTCCTTGAACATGAGGAAGCATAAAAGATATACACTAGCCCACTGAATAACGTTGGCATGCAACTGTCTTGAATTTAACCTTTGGAATTAAAGATCTATTCCCATTTATAATCCATATGTATGGATACGGCAACAAATGTTCATGATCAGAGAGACCATTATGTACATTATATCCATATTGCACATTCACTTTTCAAATAAGTCATGTATAAAGTAGGAATAATAACATGAGTAAATAAAACCGATACAAAATAAACTAAAATATTTATTCATGTTTGCCAATAGTCCCAATCTCTATCTCACCATATTCCCCTCAAAATTGTTAATAAGCAGCAAAATGGACAGACTCAAAGGTCACACCCTCGCCTTGCCCAAGCTCTAGAGGAAGTGCTAATGAGCACAAAATTAGCCAAAAGTTGGCAGCAGTTAGAAGGAAGAGAAGCAGGGGGCCTGTGGACGATTCGCAAACTAATCAGCTTCTGAGTAATTGGAATTAGGCCACCATCATTTTAAACTTAGTTACACTCCAGTATATGATTCTCCCATGAACAACTTTGCTAAGCATAATATATATTTCCAATCCTCCCATGCAAATATGTCCACACATTAAGTCCAAAAGATATTATAATTTTTTTAAAACGCCAATGATGTAAAAATTCAAAAGCATACTTTTAAAGCACCTACTATGTGTTGGGATATATCCAAAGTTCTAGGAATACTGGAGGTGAACAAGATAAATTTTCTTTGTTCATGGCACTTGTATACTGATGGAGAAGACTTAAAATAAACAAGTAAATAGGTGTTTCCTTGCCAATTATTGAACTGCTGAGCAAAATAATTGGAAATGGTGCTTATGAAAGCCACATTGAGTTGACTGAGAAGAAAATGGGGATGATAAATACAGACGATGAATATATACCACTCATTTTAGGAGCTCAAATTTTAGAAGCATAAAAAGAAGTCTCTTGTTCTAACCATGTATCCAGTGCAATATTTTCTTTACAACTTCTGGACAAGTTGCCCTTCTGAGTGCAACTATTTTTCCCCACTCTTATCCATCCTCACTTACTAAAGAAATCGTCCTAAAATGTCATCTGGAACACTGAAAAAATAGAATAAATTTAAAGTAAAAAAAAAATATATCATCTGAATATGCAATTGCTCTGCTCCGTAATCTATCACAAAAGAATCAGTGTGCCTGGCTTCCAAGACCTTCTGTTTCTCGCCAAAGTCCTACTCATTTTACTCTGTAACACAAATCTCTGGCTCATCAGGCTATCCTTCACATCTGCCATGTTCATTCCCATTCCAGGCTTCTATTGCTGACCTCCTGCCCGATGTTTATTTCAGCCTAGCACATTTTTGGAAACTCAGCTTGAGTACCACCTCTGGCTTTCCCTAACATGGTGACACAGCAGAAAGAACATAAGCTCTGGAGTCAAATTCCCAAAAGCCACTTTGCTTCCCTGATACTCACTTTCTTCATCTATAAAATGGAATGAAATAATTCCCAACTCACAAGGATATTATGAAACGAATACTGAGCCTACACTAATCTTTCATTTCTTCTAATTCCTCTTCTGTTTATTGATAATGCTATTTTTATCTTTATTTTATCTGATAATATTGATTTATTTGTTAAGTCTGGCGCCCAAGCAAGCTTGGAAATCCTGAGACATAAGTGATGTTTCTTTCTTTTTTTTTTTTTTTAAAGATTTTATTTATTTGACAGAGAGAAACACAGCCAGAGAGGGAACACAAGCAGGGGGAGTGAAAGAGAGAGAGGCAGGCTTCCCGCCCAGCAGGGAGCCCGATGTGGGACTCGATCCTGGGTCTCCAGGATTATGACCTAGCCAAAGGCAGTCGCTTAACCAACTGAGCCACCCAGGCTCCCCATAAGCGATGTTTCTTACTTCTTCTGTGTTTCCTGTTGCAGTGCTGGACACCCGTAAGTGCTCAAAAGGTATAAACTTGTAAACTGATGAAGTATAAAGATGGCTACTAAGTATATAGATGACTACAAAAGATAGCTGAAGAACTAATGTAGATGTTTTAGATATAGTATAAAACAGCTTCATCATAAGCATAACTGGCTGGCCATGAAATCCAGATACAACAAACCGTAGAAGCTAAGAGAAATAAAGTAATTTAAACAAAATAGAATATTTTACCAGAAATTTAAACAAAAGCTAAAACAGAAATAAACTTGCAGCTACAGAAAACAGATTGGTGATTGCCAGACACAGGGGATGGGAGAGGAGAGGCACAAAATGAATAAAGGTAGCCAAAAGGCATAAATTTCCAGCTGTAAAAGAAAAAAGCTGGTGATGTAATGTACAGCATGATGACTATAGTTAACAATAACAATATAGTGTATATTTGAAAGTTAAGAGAGTGGGTCTTCAAAATTCTCAACACAAGAAAAAAATCATACCTACATGCATGATGGATATTAATTAAACTTACTGTGGTAATCATTCCATAATATATACATATATCAAGTCCTCATGTTTTATACCCTAAACTAATACAATGTTTTATGTCAAGTATATTTCAAAACAAACAACAAAAAGATGGCTCCTTTAATTCACTAGGAGGCCAGTGTGGTTGTAATTTACAGCATTCAAAGTCCAGGACATTATGTCGTTTTTTAATTTGGGAAAATAGAATATGACTCAGTTGTAATCTACCAGGATGTGATGGAAATCAGTCTCGGTCATTTGCTGAGGTGTGGGAGGGAGCAGCTTTCTCGAGATGTTAAGACTCTCAGGGAGTTAGTAATGTCCCCCAAAGAAATCTGTTAAAGGTCGCAGCTTGGATGTTTTTCCTAGAACATTCATTCTCTTCACACCTAACTTGGTCACGGAATGGTCATTGAGATACTCATGTTCAGTCCGCATAAGGACCCCCCTCCAAAAATGAAATGTTAATACTCCCCAAAATTTAATGCCCATTCAGGAAGAAGGAAAGTATTCATAGAAAAAGCATAGGAAGAAATAGGTTCAATGAACATTAACTTGATAAGCTTTAGCTATTTTGACATGAAGCTGTACCAATGCAATAGGATTCTCATACTTAACCATGAGTATACAGATTACAGTGGCTTGAAAATAATACGGTTTTCTTACAAAGGCTGGTTATCACTTCTATAATCACAAACCAAAAACTAGGTATCAAGGCTCTCTATTTACACATGTAGAAAATAAACTAAACAAAGAAAAGAGCATAGTTTTAAAAAATGTTTCTAGAAGGTAGGTAATACATGTTTCATGTTTAAGTATAAAAACATCCACCTTCCTTCCCATATAAAAGTCAGTGTGCGATGACCCATTCCCCTCCCTGGAATAATCCAAATGTGTCTCTCATTTCATGTTTAGCAATTAAACACAAAAGACTGATGATGTTTTGAGATATTTTATTTAAATAGTGATACAGAGAAGGCTGTATATAAATTAAAAAGTCATGATCTGGGATTCCCACACAGCATCAAATTCGAGTCTATGTAATCAGGGGATCTGTTGTGTCTCTAGCTCAAATTAGACATTGCTTGACAAATATTTATCTGATTATGAGATAAAATTCTGCCTCATTTAAGCTCGAATCCACTTCTCTATAGATTAAAGAAAAATATATTCAATAGACTTGAATACAAGAGATATGTCCTACTTTTAGTGTCTTCCTCATCTGAGCTCTCAGAATTTTCCCAAAACTTTGACGGCACTTATAATGTTTTCTTTAAAATAACTTTATAGAAAATTCAATATATCATGGCTTCTATCAGTTTCTGGCTTGCAAGTAAGAGGATAGGAATTCAAATCTTGATTTTTTCATCTGCCAATTAAATTACTTTAAAGAAGTTACTTAACATCTTCAAACCTTATTTTTATCCTTGTTAATATTCACAGAGCTGTTGAAAGAATTACTCAGTATATATTTTGAACCATTAAAATTAGCTAGTTTCTGGCCCTGAAACTATAAACCTGAAGGATAGGAATAGAATTGATTTTTATATCTGTCCAAGTATCTGGTAGAGTGCCTGGCATATAATATGAATTTAATAAATACTATTTTTGAATAAATGCAAATAAAATGGGGAACCAAAAAATTGAATGCAAAATATTAAGGTATGCCTATACACTTGCAGGGTTCCGCTCAAAAAAAGCTTTTTGGGATGCCCTATTATTTTACATATTTGGTTAGGAGGGAGGGAGAGAAAGAACAAATGAGATAAGGGGTTCTATTGTAACTTTATTTGGAAATCTGGACAAGTTTATACCGAATTTGAAGTCTTCTCATATAAATTTCAAATCTACTTACATAGATGTGTAAAAACACTATGTTATTTTAATGAAACAAATAATTAAATTTATTGCTTTCAGAATTCATCCAGGATGAAAAAAGCAAAATGCTTTTTTTTTTAACTGTATGAGAACGAAGGGCATAAAGTGAGTGTAGGAAGGAAACAAAACCACCCCCACAGTTTAGATCATAAAAAATGCTCACATGGATTGAGTTGAGTACTCAAGAAAAGGCATAAAATGTGAAAATGAGAATTTTAATTATTTCCTACATTAAAAAGGAAGAAATCATTTAACGCATCATCATGTTCAAATAACTTGTCATTCATTCATTCAACAGCTGTTTTTCTGTTAAAACATTTCTGTAGACCCACCCTGTTCACCCACCCTGTAGCCACTAGCCACATGGGACTATTTGTTTTTAAGTTTGTATTGAATAAAATATAATTTAAAATTTAGTTTCTTAATGACACTAGCCACATTTTAATTGCTTAAGAGCCACATGTGGCTGGTGGATATTATAGTAGATGATGCAGAAAACATTCCTACCGCTGCAGAAAGTCCTAGAGAGTGAAATCCCTTCTTGACAGTTGGGGGACACTGAAAGGAGTTGAAACCAGGAGGCTTTAGCCAAAGAACAGAAGACATTCTGAATGAGATGAGACATGAGCAAAATCCCTTTACCACCAAACAGTTATAATTTTATAAAACCAAGTATCCTAGGAATACTGAGGATGGGGAGACCACAGAACATTTATATTAAGATTTGAGTTTAATTTTGAGGAATGGGCAAAATTACACTTGTATCAGTTGCAGATCTTTAAAATTCTCACTTTATATAAAAAATTAAATCCTTGGAGCAATGATTCTAGGAAAGTGAAGGTGTGTAATGTTATTTGACTGTTTTTTTTCTTACTTGATAAATATTCCTATGGTTTTACTAGAAATGGGGTGAATTTATTTTCAACTTAACAATGTTTGATGATTTCTAAATAACCCTTATTTGTTGAATACTTGGGAAATGATGCACTTCTGAGTCATTTCAAACTCAAAAAAAATGTTTTAGTGAGATCTGCTATTAAACCTAGCTCAAGTTTTAAAAATGAGTGCCAAATGCAAAATCCACTGAGGATCAGAGCTAGAATTTAGCTTACAAAATTCAGAGCTATGAATTTAACTTAAAAAATTCTTTCCTGAAATAAAACAGTTATATTACAAAATACAAAAAGACTTTTTGTTTGTCTGATTGTCATTTTTTAATTTTGTTTTATCTTTCTTAGAACATAAACACAGCTAAATACATGAGGTTAAGAGTTTAAAATGACTGAGAAGCTGTTAGTATGCCTATTTCACTCAACAGCTTTCATTACTGACAAGCTCTCATTTACTATGATGGCAAGGGCATCCCATAGGTGTCCCAAGAAGGTGTAAAAACTTACCAACACAAGGTGGTGCTCTGTTCTTATGAAACAGACTGTCTTTGGTTCTAAGGAAGCAGAGGTCAAACATCCTTATTGCTTGACCAGTGTTTAGGAAGATTTAAAAACTGTCAGTGTATAATTCTTACTTGAAAACCTCATTGTAGTCATTCAAAAGATCATTCTTAGAAAGTTTTCTTAATCATAACTTCAACCACTCCAGGAGGATCCAATTTATCTCATTGTACTCAACAGTACTCATTTTGATGGCAGGCGACTGATTGTTTCTTTTCATTTTTTCTCTGTTTGTGATTCCTTTTGATCAGATAGTTCTTACACTTTACTTTGGGTTGTCTCAAGCCTACTGTTTCTGTGAATTGATCAGACTTTTCTAGATGAAGTCTTCCAGATTGACCCCCAAATGTTTAGAATGACTCTGACTCTCCTTCAAACAATCAATAAATTAATTAATAATTTCTTTGCTTTATTCTGCTTCCATATGTAAGTCACATGATCTTATATTTTTATATTTACCCAGTGACAAATCTTTAACCTCCACCTTCCTCTGGGGAAAAGCTGACAGCATTATTTGAAAATGTGTCTTAGGCAGAGTTCTACATTTAAATAGTCCTCCTTACTGCTGGAGAGAAAGTCAGTCAGATCCCATTTAACAATGCCATACTCCATTGTACATGTTTTTTCTACTGGAGAATAATTAGATATTGCTTCAAATCTCTGTGTTTTCCTTTTTTCCTTTCCTGCTTTGATGGACTATTAGGATGTCTAGAATACAAATACATATCCCCAGAAAGAACTAAAGTGATGACTATAACACTAAATAACTTCATGTATGCCAAACATCTTCATGAAATGGAAACTGTTACGCTACCCCATCAGGTAGGCATGTGTTTTTTAAAATATTTCTCAAGGAAACCTTCCATAGATGCTTCAAATTTCTAGGATTGATCTCAAAATAATCTCAACCCATTTTCTTCTATTCTGAATCTTACAAAAACATGTATCTTATTTAGAAATTGGTTAAAATTTTTCCCAAGAAATCAGATTGGGAGAAGTTGCATATTTCTCAAATGTTTTAAAATTGCAAAACAAATAAATTCAAGAAAAAAGATGAGAAAAAGTTTCACTTGTTGAGAATGGTGTTCTACAAGCACATCTTTAATGAACATTTGTTGATGCCATGCCAATGTCATGGGTTTAGCTCTTCGAAGAACATACTGTCTGGTTACTATAGCATTTCTGTATTTGGATTAATTAGAAACGGAAACGTGGATCGCATTAGCTTTGAAATTAAATGAGCCCCCTAACGGAGAAGCTAATTACTGAATTCATTTTGACATTCTGTTTTACCGGTGAAAATTTAGGTTATTGAATTGAACAATATGTACTCAGGGCTAGAAATGGAAATCAGCGCATCCATGGACAGAGTGGAACCAGTGGCTCTTACTGAGTCAGACCTGATATTAGTCTTTTGTCAGAGAGGATTATTATTGTTAATATTGTCATCTATACAACAAAGGTTCTAATATGAAGAGTACTTGGAATTCTTAAAAAGCTTCCATTAGTCTATTCAATACCATACTTCTGACTTCCATTAATGTATCTTTCCCACTGTGTGATTAGGTGGCTCCACCGGGAGCCATAATCTGGATGTGCTGGGGAAGATTTAGGAAGGAAACTTCTATGAGCTTGAAAGACAAAAATGGTAATTTATCTGTGTTTCCGTATAAAAATGTTTCTTCTTGAGATTTCAATTTCTGAACAGAAATTTGTAGTGAACAAAGACTATATGCATGGTATTTTGCTTTTTACCCAACACACACACACACACATACACACACACACACACATACACACACACACACACACAACCACAACAATAAAGATAACAAGGAGCAGGTGATGGTTTGGGGAAATTCAACTGTCTTTGTTATGCTATTTAAAAAATGGCACATATAGCACTAATATCCATGGCCATTTTGAATTAGGTAATAATAGCTGTGCTATTTCATCAAAGCACTCAGGTTCTTAGGAACTGGAGAGAAGTTTTTCAGCATTACAGCAGATATGCAGCTAATACTTAATAAAGGCTGATTTGATTATGCAGATCTTTTGATCTCCTTTGGGATAAATATCCAAGTCATGTCCCTAAATCTTGTTTCAATAAAACAGTGTATGGAAAATGCTGGCCTCAAAGGGCCTTCATGCTAGAAAGCTAATATTTGATGTTCTTAATAGAGACTTGTGCTAAAAACATAGGAGTTTCACATCTACTCCAGGATGATCTTAGTTACCATCTCTCCGTCCACCTCCCATGGCCCAAATTGGGATAAATTCTAGAATTTATCTTCTGCTTAGTGTACTTCCTATCAATCTTTATTTTAGCTTTTCTTGCTGGGTTCCCCACTATTTAAAGAGCTTCCAGCCATACTATTGCTGTGTGGACCAGAAAATGTCATACATTCCTTCTAAGATACTCGAGACATAATGAATAAGGTCTTCCATATGACATATGTCTCCCTGTTTAAATGAATTAAATTATTTGTAAATTATATGTCAAACACACTAATAGAAACCACATATTTTTCTGTTTTGCTCCAAAAATACCGGCATTCTGTAACTGGGAAATTAAAAGTTGACTGTGTGCTGGGACATCTGGGTGGCTCAGGTTGTTAAGCATCTGATGCTTGATTTCAGTTCAGGTAATGATCTCAGTGTCATGAGATTGAGCCCCACATTGGTCTCCTTGGTCAGCATGGAGCTTGCCTGAGATTCTGTCTCTCCCTCTCCTTCTGCCCCTCCCTGTGCCCCACGTGTATGCATTCTTTCTCTCTCTCTTAAAAAAAAAGTCGGCTATGTGCCGATGTACTGTTTATCATAAACTTGTTAAGTATTAGCATATAAAAATATGGCTCTTTTATTTTACCTATAAGAAATAGGTCTGGAGATACTCATATACTTTTTCTTTTAAATTTTCTTTTCTTTCTTTCTTTTTTTTTTTTTTTTTTTAAGATCCCACAATGAGAACTCCAGAGGTTTCAGGCCTACGAAATAGGAAAAGAGGAACCTTGTAAAATATTGACTCTGGCATGGGCTATGTAAAATAAAAGGAACAGAGAAGAAGTATAGTCATGGAAATGAGGTAAGAACTGTTCCACAGAGTTGTGAGAGAAAACCAATTCTGAGTTGCAGAATCATTTGCCTGTGGTTCCTTATCTTTTTTCTATGTGAACAGTCAGAATGTTCTGACTAGTATGTAGTAACTGACAATGTATCTGTGTATGTGTAATAGTATATTATGCAGTGACTTAAAGTATATTGGAAATATCATGCCACTGGAAACATCGCTAAAGGGGAAATATTAAAAAGGGTTAATGCGAAAAATTAAAATATGTGACATCATCTCAACTATGCAAGGTAATTTGTGTAGGAAACACAACTAGAAGACAATATGTCAAAAAGTTAAAGGTGGTTAGGATTTTAAGTGGTAAATTTAGGCCCCACATAACTGGTTACTTGTACCTCATTGAGGTCACCTTTTGCTGTCACCCCTCTCATAACTCTGACAGAGCTATACTGCTGTCCTCCATGTGCCTTGAACATGCAAGGTGCACAACTCCCTCCATATAAAATTAGAACCATACTCTATTCCTCTTATATCCTTTATGTTAACATAACCTCACATAATACAGTTTATTTACTTTGTCTTTTACTAGTCTTCTCAACAAGAGGATGAGTTCCAAGAGAGGATGACAGGAGCAAGCTGAAGATACGTCTGAGGGAGTGATTAAATAATTGACCATGGAGTTTGGCTGAGAGGAAAGAAAGAGTATTTGCAAGAGGTGGAAGTGTCAGGCAGTAACAATAATTGTACATCACAAAGAATTTTTAGGATCAGGGAGCTACATGAATGACCCTGGAAAAGAAGTACAGGTTTGTTGGAAACTCAGATTGTGGAAGATGCAACAACTGAAAATGACAAGGTCCACGGCAGCCCCTCCCACTCATGAGGATCTGACCCAGTGGCTTTGGTACTGAATTATTCAGAAAGAGAAAAGAAGGGAAGGGATAAAGGATGAACCACTGTTACTATTTTGATATATATATTTAGCAGACTTTTGTCCATGCAGAGATGGACAAAATTGTCCTGTAGAGATGTCCCTTCCTTTTGAAAAAATAAAAATAAAAAATCAATCAAATAAGATATCATTTTGTGACTGCTTTTCTTGCATTAATGGGTCATGAACATTCTTTCTTTTAAAGATGTATTTATTTGAGAGACTGAGCAAGAGAGCACGGTAGGCAGGGGTGGGTGGGCAGGGGGAAGGGGCAGAGGGAGGGAGGGAGAATAAGAGAGAGCCCTAAGCGCACTCCACACTGAGCACTGAGTAGGACGTCAGCCTCATCTCTAAACCCTGAAATTACTTCCTGAGCCCAAACCGAGACTTTAATGTTTAACTGACTGTGCCACTCAGGTGCCCCAGTCATGAACATTATTTCTTGTTAATACATATACATCTATATTTTTTAAAACTATGTAATATTCCACTGATGTAAAGACCATAGAGTATTTAACCAAAAACTGATTGTGGAACATTCCGATCTTAACATCCTTAGGGTAAATATTTAGAGGCGAAATTATATAGCAAAAAAACTATATGAGTTTAATGTTGATATTAATTTACTGAACACCATAAAGAACTAATTTATGGGAATTACAATGTACCAAGTACTCTTCTGGGACTTGCGAACATAGCAATAAGCAAAACAGAAGAGAATGGCATCACTCATGGAGCTTATATTCTGGTGGAAATATAGTTGAGAATATTCTATAGCAAGTGCCTTCGGCTCAGATCATGATCCCAGGGTCCTTGGATCAAGTTCCGGTATCAGGCTCCTTGCTCAGCAGGGAGTCTGCTTCTCCCTCTCACCCTTGCTCATTCTTTCTCTCTCTCTTGCAAAAATAAATTAAAAGTTACATTAATTTATATTCCCACTGACACCAAGTATCCATTGCCTCACATTCTCACCAGCACTGGGTATGTCTAAATTTTATAATTTTGGTTGCTAATTTCTTTGCATATTTTAATTGTTTTACTAATTTGCATTATTTGAGAAGTAGATGCATTTCTACATTAAAATGCATTTTAATGTCATGCACTCATTTTTGTTGTTGGAGTATTTGCTGGAGTATCTGGTCTTTAAATGTAAAATGAAAATACTTTCATATTTTAGTAGAAAATAATTGGGCTGCCCAGCAAACAAATTTCCTTTCTAATATGGGAGAATTCCACCCACTTTGCACTCTGGAAGCTAAATGGGAGATAACATTTTCTCTCTCCATCTTCTGGCAAGGAGAATAGAATCCCATGATCTGAGGATGACTAATTAGATACTTTTGCTGGGAATGTTGGATCTAGAAGTAAAGTGGAGACAGAGTCTATTACAGATACTATGAGATGACAGTGGTAGAGTAAAAGTTCCAGAAGTTTCACAATAACTATCTGGTGGTAAGATGCTATTTCTCTAAAGTGCTATACAGAGCAATGCTCTGCCTTGTTCACTGATTCAAACCTACCCCTCAAGCCTTGCTGTTGGTTCTATGAGTAACTCCCCAAATTACTTTTCTGTTTATGTTAATCAGTCATTTTCTGTTGTTTGTAACTAAAAACATTAATCTATTGATGTTTTACAAATATATATCTCCATCCCTGTTTTTCTCATTTTTCATAGTGTATTTGTAAAATACTACATTTTAATTTTTATTTAATTGAATATGTGAATATATGATCCATGTAGTCTACCAATGATGTGTGCTTAGAGGGTGCTGTACTGTCAGAATTATTAAAATATTTATCGAGATTTCTTCCAGTACTATAGTACATCTTTAACACAATTGAAATTCAAGTTGATATGAGGAATGACTTAGAGCTCTGTTTTATTTTGGTTCTCAAATATTGGAAATTGCTTTTCATTTCTTCTTCTTTTTATTCCTAATAACCAAAACCTTGCTCAATCATTCAAAAAGCTACTTTTGTCAGATATTAATTTTGCTGTCAATTTATGGAGACTTTGTTCTGTTTCATTGATTAGTCTATTCTTGGAGGCTCACCACACTTTCAATCAATGTAGCTTAAATTACAATTTCATATTTGACAAGGTTAGTGCCTTCATTATCTTTTTCAGAATTTAATGGGTATTTTTATCCACTGATTTTTCTAAATATATTTTACAAATTTTCAAGAAAAATCTTTCTAATTTTGATTGCTATTGCGTGAAATATACAACTTAATTTGAAGAAAATTCACAAATATTCCAAGACCATGTAATACTTTTCTATTTACCTGTTTTCTTTTTATATTCCTTAGTAGAATTTTCTTTTCATGTATGTTCTGCACATTTCTTGATATGTATATGTGCTTTGAATTAAATATTTATTTAATTATATTCTAAAACATTATTGTTAGCTTTCAAGGGAGTTATTGGGGGGTTTAGTATATTTATTTTGTATTAGTTTGTTTACTGAACTCACATTTTAAGTCTAGTAGTTTGGTTTTCTTGGTATGTAACTATATATATACTTAAATAAGTATAAGTTAATACTTTTTCAACTTATGTCTTATTTTGTAATTACATAGCCCTTTATTATTTTAAAATTATAGTAGAAAAATATCTTCTGTTTTGCTGTACCTACATTAATAGGTTATGTCTAAGGCTTTTTTGTTCATTTGTTTGCTTGCTTTTCTTTTGTTTTTTTTTAGCACTAGATTTGGTGCTTTTGGGGGGGCTAACAATCTTAAGCATGATACAGATTCACATTATTAATAACACTAAGAAATTTGTAGGTCATTGTTGTTGTGGGAGTTGAGGAATTTTGACTCTGTTTGCCTTTTCTCTATATTTATTGAAACTTCTATAGCAGGAGCCCACCCAACCTAAACAGAGAAAGGATTTCATGACACTTAGAAAGTATATTCCAATTTTAAATTGCTCTCCTGTATTGCCATTTCAGCAATACATTTGATAGACTATAAGATTTGCAGTCTAAGTCTTTCTGTGGTGATTCTCCACTTGTCTGCTACTAGTTCACTGTTGTAAAAAGTGGCTTCAAACACTATTTTCATATCTTCTACATTATCCCCAGTCATAGCAAATTTGGTGGGATTTTGGAATAGCTCCTTTCTGAAAACTGTACTCAACATGCACATAAAGTCATGTGTATACTGACCATCTCTTTTGCAAAGTTTGCATGATAGAACAAGACAAAATATGAAATTTTTCCTCAAACCTTGTCTTGAAAATCTGAGCCAGACTATAAACAATTTTAGCAAAGATGACACTGAAAGACTGAGAACTGTTGATTTCTGAACAATATCTTGCTGAACATCATTTTACAATTACAGATAGAGGTTGTTAAATCTTTGAACCATTCACTGGCGTATGTAGGTTGCTATAAGACTCCCTAGAAGAACTATAATTTGTCACTCACTTTTGGCATTAGAAAAAGGTATATGGTTTACAGAAAAAAGAATTATAAAATAAATATAAAATAAGTAATATATATATATACATCATATACAGTGTGTGTATATGTGTGTGCATGTGAATGTAGGTCAAGTGGGCACAGATGTTCCCTCTACTAAGTAAACTTGTTTAAACACTTAGTCCCTCTGTAAGAATTACCCAAATCCAATATTTTCTGCTACAAAATGCAACTGACTAGAAGTACAAAAAGACAACTCTATAGAGATTATAGGTAGAATCCTAACAGACAGTAAGGGAGTTCAAATGTTGGTCCCTGTTCACTCTCTCCACTCTTCCAAAATGATTCAGCCACTCCAGGAACAACTTTGAAGGGAAGATAGTGAACCAAATGGCCAATGATTGTTGTGCACCATTTTCTACAGAGCTAATTAAATTTGAGAACTCTACAGATAGTGTGGAAGGCATAGACACACAACTGTGACTTTACTCCAGCTTCCCTTCTGTTCTTTAATCTATGTTTAAAACACAAAATAGAGACACCTGGGTGGCTCAGTTGTTACGCATCTGACTTCAGCTCAGGTCATGATCCTGGTGTCCCAGGATTGAGCCCCGAATCAGGCTCCCTCCTGGGCGGGAAGCCTGCTTCTCCCTCTCTCACTCCCCCTGCTTGTGTTCCCTCTCTCTCGCTGTGTTTCTCTCTGTCAAATACATAAATAAATAAAATCTTTAATGAAAACCCACAAAATAAATTTAATAAACTTGATATATAGCGATCTAAAAAGGCAGTGTGTAGCAAAAAGCATATTGATTTGTTTGCCTTCCACGGGGGCAGAGGACCAAAAAATAACAATAACTTCCAGGAAACAACGAGACATGGTCAGATCTATGGCAAAGTCCAGTACTATTAGACAAGGAATGCTACTGATCTGCAGTGGAAGAGTTTCCATTTTTCCTATAAGATCTCCTGATCAGAGCATATGTTGATATTTGATGGAATTTTGTCTACTTATTTCTCATAATAATGTGCAGATATCTTGAAAAGAAGTCACCTTTGTATTTGAAATAAATATCTGAAAAACATGTTTTGAAGCTTAATAGGAAATAGTAGCAACCGGTAGAATTGTTGCTACTATTCTTTATTTCATTGCTGATATTTTACTCCCCCAATTCCTTCTTTTTTAATCATTTGGACATATTCTAGAAGTTCATAAAGGAAGTTCCAAGGCAATATCTTTGGCTCCATCTTTTTAAAAATTTTTGTTTAACTTTTCATATCGGTTTTGGTCACCATTTTGGTTATCTAAGAATCAGTTTCTAGGAATTAAACTGTGGTCAGGAAAGCAAGTATGAGATGAGCTCTCTTTTCTCTTGGAGAAGAGGAAACATATTGAGTATTTCATGGTAAATAATTGCAACTAAGAGTAATGAGGTAATTAGAACCTATATTATCAAAAGCTAAAGATTTTTTAGAGATAATGGACATTGTACAAGGATGTAATCTGCTTCTTTTATTGAAAATCAATCCTGCCTCTCTACTTCTAAAGATAGTGTGGTAGGAGCTCTGGCAAATTGAGGATTGTTTTCAATGAGGAAACCTGGTGAGGAAATTGTTCTGCTGTGAATGGTAACAAATTAAAACTACAAATTAATATGAATCCACAGGAAATATTGAATATCACTTTAACTTTGTCAGTTAGCTAGAGGTACTCCAAATTACACTGGTTTTAGAACAGTAGAAATAGAACTATAACCACTGCCACACTTCTTGTTTTGTTTTTAATAGTAGAAATAAAAAATAGAGAATTTGGTTTTTGTAGTACTTTCTCTAAAGATGAGTTACTTTGGCCTTCACCTGTTTATTTTTTAAAAGGTATTTTCATCTATTTAAACAAAACCTTCCCTTTTAAAGACAGAGTTTTTCAAGGAACATCAAATTTACAAGAATATTACAGTGTTTTTTTTAAATATTAATCTTTTATTTATTTTTTCAGTTTCCATATTCTATTCATTTTATACACACACAATTATTTCACTACTTGAATGACTCTCCATGTTTTAGTGACAAATGCTGAAGTTTTGTGACACACATTGCATTTTTCCTAATATATCTACAATTAGAAACAAAAAAACCCTGAGGCACAAAATTGTAATGGTGTGATAGCCATATGTGCCATATTATAACATAAATTTTCTCTGAAATTAAGACTTTTTGAGGTGCCTGGGTGGCTTGGTCGTTAAGCGTCTGCCTTCGGCTCAGGTCATGATCCTGGAGTCCTGGATTGGTCCCCACATTGGGCTCCCTGCTAGGTAAGAAGCCTGCTTCTCCCCTCTCTCACTCCTCCTGCTTCTCCCCTCTTTCACTCTCCCTGCTTGTGTTCCCTCTCTAGCTGTGTTTCTCTCTGTTAAATAAATAAACAAATATCTTAAAAAAGAAAAAGACTTTTTGCTTTGTTTTCCAACCTAAAAGCAAATGAACACCTCCATATTTAATACAAACCCTTATTCATAGCTATATATCTTATAAAATAGCAAGACTCAAGAATATATAACAAATTTATTTCTCCAATCAAAATTGCACTTGCTGTATTTACATACTTCTAAATGTATCTATACTCATATTGCTTTCCTACTTGGTAAACACTCTTCTCCCTCTTTTTTATAGTTTTTATTTTAATTCAGTAAGCTAACACACAGTATTTTTATTAGTTTCAGGTGTACAATGCAATGAGTTATTCCACAATTCCATATATATTCCTGCACTCATCACAAGTGCATTCCTTAATCCCATCACCTATTTAATCCTTTTTCCCACTCACCTCTTGCTACTCTTCTCCTTTTGTAAGGTTTCTCTTTTTTTTTTAAGATTTTATTTATTTATTTTAGAGAAAGTGCTCTCAGGCACAGGAATAGGGGTAGGGGTGGAGGGAGACAGAGAGCTTCCTGAGGTGCAAAGACCAATGTGGGAGGAAGGGGGTGGGCCTCAATCCCAGGACTAGAAATCATAACCTGAGCCAAAGTCAGGCACTTAAGGGACTGAGCCACCTGGGCACCCCTTGATTAATGTTTTCTGAACATTGTATCAGTTTGTTGAAATCTTATCAGTCTGGAATTTTTTAACTTCAGTCACTAATTATTCTAGTTTTCCTGTGTAGTCAGCCATTACTCTGCCTATCTGCCATTTTACTTAATATACATACATACATAAGTCCCTCTAAAATTGCAGCTAATTATTTGTTTTATATTGTATTTGACTATGTATGTAATTAAAGATTATTATCATTCTAGTGTCCACAGTATTTGTTTTTATACTTCCGTTATCAAAGTTAATTGTTTGTTTAAGTAAGAAGTCCTCCTCTAATTACAGGACTTGGGTAAAGACAAGTGGTTAGCATTTCACAAGTCTTACATTTCACACCAGGAAGCCATGTTAACACCTTTGATCTAGGTAGAAGGCCTTAATTAAAATAAATGTATTACAATAGGGGTGTTCACAAAGCACAATTAATGATTCTGTTAATTGGTTTTTTCCTTTGTTGTGGATATAAGCAGCATTAGTTCTTTATTTGTAAAACAGAGTTCTTAAAGTCTGGAACCCCTTCTTGTTCTTTAAAAAATCCATAATTTCTAGCACAGTGCCTAATATATAGTAGGCACTCCTCAAAAGTTATTAAATGAAATTTTAATGGATTCATAATATAAATATAAAGATTTGTCCTGTTTTCTTTTTTTATTAACATATAATGTATTATTTGCATCAGGGGTATAGGACTGTGAATCATCAACCTTACACAATTCACAGCACTCACCATAGCACATACCCTCCCCGATGTCCATAACCCAGCCATCCTACCCCGCTCAGTTTGTTTCCTGAGATTAAGAGTCTCTTATAGTTTGTCTTCCTCCCCAGTCCCATCTTGTTTCATTTTTTCCCTCCTGTTTTCCTTCAGAATTAGAGCTTCTTAAGAACAATGGCCATGTTTTCCACTGTGTCTGTATTACATGCTCATTTCCAATAAATAAATGAGTAATTTCAAAGAAAATAAATTCTATATTTAGGTATATTTTAAATTAGCATCTTTAAAAGCAAAAAAATATCAAATAGAAAAACAAAGGTATGCATAATCAAAAACTAGTATATTGATATAATCCAATTTTAATGGCTCACAAAATTCTGTATACGTTTCCAGAGTTTTGTACTAATTTGTTCATTAAGAAAAATTACCTGTTGAGGTGCTCCTATAAACCAAGAATGGAGAGATGGAAGACAGAGTCCCTGAACCTAAGTGACCTGCAATCCAATGCAGAGTTATTATGCAATTATAATAGAAAAATATAATTTCTACAAAGTTGCTGAATGCATACACATTGAAAGCATGATGACAATTGCCTAAGTGTGCCCTGTTAGGGAGGCAGAGGACAGATAAACTTTCAGAGAATAAATGAGTAATGCACAAGTTAAGATTTACTGTACGATGGAGCTTTTGAGGCCAGGGCTCCTACCTATTCACTTACCTCTTTAACAATATCTAGCACATTGTCAGGCACATAGTAGGCACCAAATAAGCATTTGTTAAATAAAATACTAATGAATGTATAAGACAAATTTCGACAATACATAATAAGCAGATAGATTAGATAGACTGATTGACAGATCAAGAGATAGACCTAGGATAAGAGCAACATGAAAAAGAAGTTAAGTGGTTTCATTTCAGGAGTTAGCTAGGTAGGTCATAGAGAGTAGGCACTGGAAATAGAACAGGAAGGGAAAAAAAGGAGCTTGTGCCAATGCAAAGGTGGTTGAGAGAGAATGGCTTCTTTGGAAGAGTACACGGAATTTAGTATTTTGAGAGTTCAAAGTAGAAATAGAAAGCAGGGGTGAGGACCAGATGAAGAAGATCTTTAAAGAAAGCCAAGGGAAAAAGGGAACGACTAGAGTGAGAAAGAGAGACAAGGTATTGTAATGGTCTAGACAATTGGTGGTGCATTTCTAAATGAAGATGGTAACAGAGGACCAGCAGGAGAGCAGTGATCCACAAGAAAATACGGGTGGGTTCAATAGGACCTGTGAATGACTAGCTATAGTCAGTGGGGGAAAATGAGGCTAGTATGATTTCCAGTTTCTCATTTAAGAAGCTGGGTGGGGTTAATAACTGAGATTGCAAGTAAGGGAGGACTGTTAGATTTGGGAAAGAACGGTGCTTCATTTATTTTAGCTTCATTAAACTTGAAACACAGTCCAGTAAGTGAATTCCAATTAATAATTTGGTAAATATATTTAGAGTTAAATATAGAAATATAAGATAGAGATAAAAACTAGGAGTCATGGGGCACCTGGGTGGCTCTGTTGGTTAAGCTTTTATCCAGCTCTTGATTACAGCTCAAGTCATGATTTCAGGGTGGTGGGATCGAGCCCCTAGTTGGGTTCTGTAGTCAGTGTGGAGTCTGCCTGAGATTCTCTCCCTCACTCTCTACCTCTCCCCAACTTTCCCTCCCCTAAAAAAACTGGGAGGCGTGGGAATGTATATGGTCACTGACACCCCAGAAAAAGCTGAGTTTACCTAAGGTGAAAAAAGACATGACCCAAAAAATTGGACTGAAGAAAAATTCTTTGTAAAATGAGTGTTCAATGGGCTGCAAAGGAAGACACTTCAATGGATCCAATTGGGAAGCAACAGAAGGATGTGGTGTCACAGACTCCAAAGAAAGAGTTTCAGACAAAAAAAAGGAATCAGTAACAACAATTACTGGCGAGATGTAGGAAAGGATGAAGCTTATGGACTGCGGCAAACAGGACATCACAGGTGATCACATTAAAAGCAGCTATGGTGGAAAAGGGAAGTGGCCACATTTCAAGAGGTTAAGGACTAAACGAGCTAAAGAAGGAAAGGAAAATCTAAATGCTCAACAATTTATTCAACACAACATTGATGCAGGGCTGATAATTTTTTCCTTGCCCCAAAATAAAAAGCACAATCTTCTGAGTGTACAGGCAAAATAGCTATTTTCCTATAAAAGCATGGCAAAAATTTTTAGTAAATATGTTGTAGACCATTGTGTGTGGTGAAGTCATAAAAATTATATGAACCACAAGTAGAGGGTACCTGGGGGTCTCAGTCAGTTAAGTGGCTGCCTTGGACTCAGGTCATGATCTCAGGGTCCTGGAATCGAGAACCACATCAGGCTCCCTGCTCAGCAGAGAATCTGATTCTCCTTAATTCTCTCTCTCTGTCTGCTGCTCCCCACACTTGAACTCTCTCTCTCTCTCTCTCTCTCTCTCTCTCTCTCTCTCTCTGTCTCTCTCTCAAATAAATAAATAAAATCTTTTTAAAATTAAAAAAAACAGGTAGATCAAACCAGTGAAAATTTATATTTTAAAGCTATATAATAAAGTGCATATAATGCAAAGTTTGAGGAATAGTATAAAACTGTACCTAATAATCTAAAGCTTTCACACAACATAGTTATTTCTAATGCATTTCATGTCTTAGAATGGCAGAGTGAAAAACCTGTTACTAAAACTACTAAGAAAAAATGGAAATAGAGATATATCACCAGAGAATTTAGGAAAGTCTGTACAAGCAATGTTGAGAATTTAAGACAAACCTTTTCCTCTTTTTCTTAATGTAAGCTTTCCAAACGTATCACTGAGATGGCTCCATGCTTAGCAATTTTATAGCATTTTTTAGCTATACAACTAAAACTAGGTATTTAAATTGTGGACTACAATATCACTTATTTGGATACTGATGGGCTAAAGGATAGGAAGGAAGGAAGGAAGGAAGGAAGGAAGGAAGAAAGAAAGAAAGAAAGAAAGAAAGAAAGAAAGAAAGAAAGAAAGAAAGAAAGAAAGAAAGAAAAAAAGAAAGAAAGAAGAAAGGAAGAGGCAATCCTTTAATTTGTTAAACTGCATCTGGAAAATGTGATTTTGCCAATATTAGAACCCATCTGACCTTTCTGAACTGACTTTAAGTCTTTGGGGAATTGTACTTGTTTATCTTTATGAAAATATGACTTCCTGTTTAAGGGAAAACTAAAAAGCCAAAGGACATCTTGAACATCAGGTAGTTAGTACCATAGTAACTTTTTTAGGAGTTGTGCAGTAATTAATTATAAACATATGTATTTTATTTCCTCCAAAAAGATAAGTTGTCTTTTTTAATAAGGAAAAATACTGGCAAAATGCCTTTCAAGTTCTGCTACACATAACACTTTGAAAGAAAGAAATAGATTACATTTATCATCTATAGTTAAAAATAAAATGTTATTTACTTTGAATAATAGTGCTGTGCTAAAACTACAATCATATACCAGGATTACCCATTATTTTTATAGCACTAAATTTAGAGGGAATTCTCTGTGGCATTTGAATATTTAATACTCTTGAATGTCTACTTTTTTCCACTAATCCAAAAAAATCATGTCTTGCTATATTAGCTTGCTACGGCATAAATGTAAGTTAGGAAACAAATCCCTGGTATCCACATCTCAATGTAATTTTGTGGGTTTTGTACTAGTCTTGTGACATTAACACTCATGGAGTAAAATATTTTGTCCTTTGAGAAAAGTGTCCATGAAGAAAGACAGAAATGTCAGTTAAAAAGAAATGAAAAAGTAATTAAATTGTTATATGAGAAAATGCACAGGAAACCATGACTTTTGACAAAAAGATCTGAAAAAGCTGAAACATCTACAAACATTTTCACATTTGTAAATTTGGAAATAGATGTTTTGAGGAAGAACTGTTCTTGAAAGCCCATGGACTTTTTCCATTCCATAGCTTCACTGCAAGCAACTAAATGACATTGGAATTTCAAAATAGAACAGATGAATTTAAAAGATTGCCATTAGAAAAAAGGATCCATTTAGTATTAGATAATAGCACTAAAAACAACAGGTACTTACTATTTACTGGGCACTTCCTCAGTGCCCACTGTTAGTATTTCACATAATCCACAAAATAACCCAACAAAATAAGACTATTACTTCCCTCATTACACACGAGAAAACAGAGGTTCAAAAAGGTTATGGAGCCTACTTAGAAAGGTTAAGGCCATCCTAGTTCACCAGCCAAGTCTATTGAACTTTAGCCTGATGTTTGTAAATTTTTGAATAAAATAACATATTTCAGATATGAAATATATTGATTGCCTCTGGCTGAGCTCATCAACTAGGTTCCATGTAAAATATATTTAAGGCAAATGGGAGGCTTGAAATTATTACTGAGTACACAGCAGGTTAAATGAGTGGACTCTGGAAACCCGAATGACAGCCTCATACTGGCTAGGCCACTTTGGACATGTGACTTACAATCTACGACCTCTGTTTTCTCACCTGTGAGATGGGGATGATGATGGTGCATACCTCAGAGAACAGATACATGTAAAGCATTTAAAACAGTGGATTGCACATAGAACTCCATTATGTTAGCTACTATTATGGACAATATATCTCCATGACCTAAGTAAGCTTTCATCTAATTCTTTGTTATTGTTCTCCTCACCTTCCTTAGAATTGAGTCATTGTGGTCATATAAAATAAATAAATTAATAGCTATTTTGTTGGGGTAAGGACTGTTATAGAAAAAGATATATTTTTAAAGGCTTTAAATGTAATTCTGCTTTTATGTGCTACAAATATCTTCATTCTTTATGGTAATATGCATTTTATAAATTCATCATGAGATTATACATGAAAATAAGCTTTAAGTAAACCTCCTTAATAATAAGTTTGTGTGACGTAACAACATAACATAACATAACATAACATAACATAACATAACATAATTTCAGTCAGAACTGGAATCAAATTTTCAAGTGCCACAAAGGAAGAATCACACAATTTGATGTAACATGAATTAAGCGATTTGAATTTTTTTAAATGGCATTTAACCAGCAGACACAAAGACAAGAAAGCTGAGTTAAGTTAGAAACTTCCTGTATTTTGCAGCAATGGTGTTGTGATCCTTCAAGTAGAGGGAGATCAGTTTGATGCCATTTTGAGCTCACTGTGCACTGGAGCATAAAAGGAAGAGGTGGGTGGAAGCAAATCTGAGCTGGGAGCAGACTGGCATGAGACACGGCAGGAGGCGAATGGAGCAGTTAGACAGATGGGTGGATGAAAAGACTGGGGCACACAGAAAGATGTTCAATGATGACGCAGCTAAGAAGGGGGAAAAGGTTATGACATGACCCAATTACCACAAATAACCAAAGAAATAATAACTGTGAGAAGAAAATGCAAAAGGAGAGATTATAGGCTCATTGGGATCTTTGCTATAACTCCTTTTGCAGTCCTCCTCAGACTAAGTCACCCAACTATAATTATCTCAACTGATCTGACAATTCCTCACTTGTGTTCATGTATTTCAGTATAAATATATATGAATATATTTTTGTTTCTTTTCATTGGATTACAGTTTTTAAAAGGCTAAAATTGTATCTTCTACTTCAGTATTTCTCCATACTGATGTGAATTTAAAATGTTGTTGCTTGTCATTAAGAGAGTACTTCAAATATTGATCAGAATTTTTTCATCAATGTGTGTTATCTAAGTTGGATTCAAAGATAAAGAGAAGTTATTTGGAATTTCGATATTGATTAAAAAATCTCTGCATATTTGAGAGACTGCCTTTCACAGTTCATAACAATAACATCTATATACAGAACATCAACTTATAAGGTTTCAGAAAATCTCAGTCATTTTATAAAATTATTAGACTCTTAATCAAACATTTATTACCTAAATATTTTAAAATTTATATTTATTTATTTATTTGCAAAGTAATTAGTTGACAGGAAATTCTTTGGTATCCTGCATATATGAGCTCTGCCAAGGTATTTATGACTCTATGTTTCAGATTCAACTTTTGTTTTCTGGGTTTAAAGATTTTGTACTACAAAGAGAATCACAATGTATGAAGATGTATTCCCAAAGACCCAATTCAATAAGTGTATAAGTAAACTTCCCTATCCAGTTCATATATTTAATGTTGAGCTTATCATATCATACATTTTATTTCTTGTGTGTGTGTGTTTATCCCATGAGATTCCTTGAGGGAAAAGTTGATTTTGTTATTTACAATATTTAGTACAGGCCCTGGCACATAATAGCCTTAACGTATAATTGTAGAAGGTAAAGTTGGAAGGAAGAGAAAGAAAGGAAGGAAGGGCAGGGGAACGGAGGGGATGGAGGACAAAAGGAAATCAGATATATGTGAACAAGAGAAAAGAAATGGTGTCATCCAACCTGCTTTCATATTGTACTGAAGCATATGTAGGACAGGATTCCATTGGACTTAGTGTCCCATGAAGGGCCAAAGGAAAAAAAAATAGTGTCTTGCATGTATAAGCATTTTGTAACTTACACAATTCTTTCGTAGTCATTATTTGTTTGATCTTCACAGTAACCCCAGGAGTCAAGAATCATTCCTGCCCTCTTTTGCAAAAGAATAAACTGAGGCTCATACAGTTTGAATGACTATCCCAAGTGTACCCAGATAATAAACAGCAGAGTTAGAAGCAAACTGATATCTCTCAAGACCCTAAATTTCTCAGGAACATAGTTCAATTTTATTAAATTAATTCTATATAACAGTATGAGTTCCTTGAGAAAAATTCTAAAATTTGTACATACCAAGAACTAACAATAATAGTAGCAGTAACAACAACACAGCTAGCTTACATCGACTGCTTGCTGCTTGCGAGACACTGCTAAAGATTTACATGTATTTGCTTGCCTACCTAGTCTTCACAACAAAGCTATGAAAAAAGTACCATTGCTATACTTATTTTAAATGTGAGAAAAATGAGGTGCTGAAAAGTGAACTAATTTATCTAAGGTCACATAGCAACAGTAAAGTTGAGATCAAGACATTATTATCTTCTATTAAAACATCTCTGTCCTTGATGTAATATAAACATGCACTAAAAATAAGAGAAATCACAGATAACTCAGTATGTCAATCTGGAAACTTTAGACCAGTCTGTGAAGCCAATTAGCAGTATTTTTTGGCAAGGCACTTAAGCCTGTTCTGTATCTGCTTCTTTCCCATGAAATGAGGTTAAATGGGATGATGCCCGAGCTACCAGATTTCTAAAAATCTAGGATAAAAGTCTGTACACAATCTTCATGGCACTGCAGTACTAGACCATGAAAAAAGAAATCAGACTGGAAAAGTCAGTGTATCAATCAAGAAAATGATGAGTCAAGAGAAGGAGTAAGCACCAAAGATAAAATATCTATATAGTCTATTTGTATTTTAATATTCAATATTTATCCTGGTATAACTGTCTACAGCCATTCAGGGTAAACCACTTTTAAGGACGAATTTGTAGTCTTTTATTTCAACCCTGAATAACTCCAGAACTTTGAAGACAGGGTTCAGAGCAGAGAGCAGGTTCCATTTATTGCCACAGGGAGGTGGGAAAGAAAGACATTATGGAGCTGCAGTTGACACTCAGATCCACGGAGGAACGAGCTCCATTGCTATCTACCCATCACCAGTATTTTCAGGCCTTTCCAAGACTGATTTTCAGCATTAGTTGTTGGAATGCTAAATAACCTTGGTTTCCAACTTCCCTTTCAATTTTTCTGCTTCTTGTTTGACTTCTCTTTTCTGATTTCTCAGTTTTAAAATCTCATTTTAAAACATGAGAATCCACTGTCTAGTTCTTGACCCTTTGTCCTTCTTTTTTTCTTAACTGTCCCTTGGGAAACTTGCACAATCTAAATGACTCACTCAAATTTATGAGATGAGCCAGATCGCTCCCTTGCTCATTAGTCCACTTCAATTAGATGTCTCAGCATCACAGCAAGTGAAATAAGTATAAAATTTGAAACAATAATGTTTCCCCAGTTTTGTATCTGGAACATCCTATATGGTTCTGCAATGCATCTGCAGCTTCTCCCTCTTCCTTCCACAACTTAGTCCCTTGTTTTTTCAAAATAAACACCAGTGTATGAAACAACATTTTTTGTGTGTGTTTTGCTTTATTCCAAATAATTATTTCCAAATCTTTTGAATCAAGAATGCTGAGGACCTATTGCATGGAGCACTGGGTGTGGGGAATGGGGAATGAATCTTAGAACACTGGGAAAAAAAAATTTAAGTAACAAAAAAAAAAAAAAATGAAGGCTGAGGACAGAATTGATCTAATCTCAGCCACAAATTCTTAAAAGGGTTTTAAAAATGTTAAATCACTTTGTATTTTCTTTTCTATATCTACATTAACAATCAACTATAAGGGAAAATACATATTAGCCGGAAAATACTTTTGGAAGATATTGATATTTTGTATCTATCATTATCTTTCTCACTCTCTGACTAGATTATCTCACCTATTGCCTTGTGTGTTTTCAAAGTGACCATGATTACTGAACTACATTGTACCTTAAGTGATGGACATAAATTTATAAAATAAAATTAGAGTTCACTGTCTCGATTCTTGTCTGAGTGCTGACAAAAGTTTGAGCTCTATACTCTAAAACTCCTGGGGAAATTTCAGACTTGAAAGCAATGCTACTCAATGGGAATCAGGTATTAGTTCTTGATAGGCCACAAGTGAATTTGATGACTTTTTTGAAAAAGGACTAAATTCCATGAGTTTTATTGTTGCCATCTGTGTACTAGGGTACTAAGCAAAACAACACCTCATATACTTAGAAATTCTAGGATGCTACATGCCTCTCACTCTTGTTCTTGTTCTGGCCTCATTCAAATAGAGCAGTGAATGAATATGAATAAAATTAAAAATTTGTTTGAAAAGCAAATATTTAATGAATCATAAATATAAAGGAAATTTGCTGCCTCTCCAGAAGAGACTGCAGAATGATCAGGTAAAATACATTGTTGTCTGTAGACTTGTGAGATTGGTCTCAGCTACTTTTAGAACTGTTCTTGAGTACTCAGTAGGGGGAAAGTACTTTTGTATATTTTAAAATTTGTCATCAACTTGAGGATATATTCAATTAAGGTGTCATGTCTCATCTCAAGTGGAAAAACAAAGGTAAAAAGCCTAGTGGTACAATAGCATTTAACAGCTGATAATAGTGTTTCTGCCTGATTTGGTGTAATTACCCAGATTGAACATTTTCAGCTTCAGAATTATAGGCAACCACTAATTATCTGTTCCCTATCCCAAAGTGTATATATTTTTCATGAGCTTTTAGGGTTAGGAATCAAAAGGAAGTGCAGCAGTTTGTTTTATTTAAACTTTACTTTGTGGTATATTTTATAAGACTTTTGGGAGACAAGTAATTTGTAACACCAGCTAAAAAAAATATACTGGCTCAGCCAGCCAACTCTGTGAACTTTAATGATGTCTGCAAATGATTTTTTTTCTTAAATATCACACTTATTACAACATTTCTCATCTTTATTCTACCTGTAAATAAGGCCAATTACTAAAAAAATCTGATGACTTTTAAACAAGTGGGGCAGGAAAAAACACATTTCCTCCACTCCCACCCACCCATGGATATGAGATATTGAAAGAGAAGACACAAAGAAAAAAAAATAAGTTCTATTTTGTGAATGCAATCCCTTTTGGCATTTTCTCTAAGCACTGCAGTAAAATTTAAATTGCTGTTCAATTATTGTAAATGCCAGATTCATATTTCATCAAATGCAACAATGAACTAAGACATAGTAACTTGGCTTTTTACAAATAATGCAAAATTCTGAGGTTCACTGGAGTTACTGGATCTTCTGTGATAACATATCCAAAAGTAAAGTGCATCCTCTTTTATAACCTTCACTTTAAGGTATCCAGGTGCAGTTATGGAGGCTGTGCTCTGTGCAAAGATTCCCTGCTAAGGAACATGATTGGGGGCTGAAATCAGCCTGAGTTTAGCTCTCCAAGTCATGGGTCTATGGCATGAAGCTTTCACTCCCTGTATCTCCCCCTAAAAGGAACAGCTTTTTCTAACTTTTTCCACCCAGAGAAGACACATTTTATGAATGTGTACTTAAATATGGGAAAGCAAAGGCCCTTGCTAATTTTTTTCTCTAGTATAATTCTCCATCTAAAATTTTGATTACATTTTTTATTTTTATTATTTATTTTATTTTACTTTATTATTTTTGTTATTATTGCACTCTATTAAAAAGGAACAGTATCCTATTTATCTTTGTCATCTAGCACACTGTCAGCCTCCTACTAGACACTGATCATATGTTTGTTGAGTTAGTGGAATCCAGAGACCAAGGAGTAAACTACTTGAGTTCAAAGCTAAGACTCTGCACAACTGCAAAGCATGCCATTTACATGGAATGCTCTGGAAATGGCACCCCCTGGAATTGTGCAACACTTTTACATAAACTTCAATGGACTCCTAATTTTATAATGGTGTAAGATGGCATTTTTTTTAAGAGTCACTACATCAGGGCGCCTGGGTGGCTCAGTGGGTTAAATCCCCTGCCTTCAGCTCAGGTCATGATCTCAGGGTCCTGGGATTGAGGCCCGTGTTGGGCTCTCCGCTTGGCAGGGAGCCTGCTTCCTCCTCTCTCTCTGCCTGCCTCTCTGCCTACTTGTGATCTCTCTCTGTCAAATAAATAAATAAAATCTTAAAACAAAAAGAGTCACTACATCAATTAACCAGCGATAATGTGCTTTTCATACACAGTATCTTACATTGTCTCATTTATTCTTCAGTTAGCAAGACTGTTATCACTACTTTTTAGATGAATTAACTAAGTCTCAGAGAATTAAATTTACTTCTTTCTTAAGATCATATAGCCAGTACTTTTCAGAGGCCAAATACAGTTTAGTCTGAGATTTTAAATTATGTGATTATAAATCATCTTCTTTTATGTGAATATTTGAAAGACTTTTAGAACTACAGATTCTCTATATATGATTAAGTCCTAAGGGACTAGATTTGTCATCACAATTACTAATAGTAACAGTAAAGCATTATGTAATCTCTAACTTTAACTAGTAAAATACTGTGTCATGCTAAATTGTAACAGTTAAAAGTACACACCAACATATTTTGACTCTGACTTTTGGTACAATAACAAAGTTCTGGAGTAGTCATTAAAGTTAGATTTAACATAGAGACAAAAAACAAACAAAACAAATGACCACCCAAGATCCACCTGATTATAGCATGGTAGACATTCATTTAGATCAGGAAATTATGTTATTACACTGATTTCTGTAGTCATAAAAACTTCATTCACATTATCCTTGTAGAAGGTAAAAAGACATAGAGAAGACTAGCTACTTTTAAAAGGTGATGGTGTTAGTAAGAGGAAACTGATACCAAGACTTGAACATTGGTCTTCTAACTCTAACTTAAAAATAAAATCTATTTCATTAAGAATATTTTTTCCTGGAGAAGATTTGGGATCATTTCCTACATATTTTTGTACCATAATGCTTTGAAACTGGAACTCAATCACAAGGAGAAATTTGGAAAGAACTTAAAGACATGGAGGTAAAGAGCATCCTGCTAAAGAATGAATGAGTCAACCAGGAAGTTAAAGAAGAATTTTAAAAATTCATGGAAACAAAAGAAAATAAATGCACAACTGTTCAAAATCTTTGGAATGCAGCAAAGGCAGTCCAAGGAGATATAGCAATTCCAGCCTTTCTCAATAAACAAGAAAGGTCTCATATATACAACCTAACCCTACACCTAGAAGAGCTGGAGAAAGGACAGCAAAGAAAACCTAAACCTGGTAGAAGAGAAATAACAAAGATTAGAGCAGAAATCAATGAAATATAAACCATAAGAAGAATAGAACAGATTAACAAAACTAGGAGCTGGTTCTTTGAAGGAATTAATGATTGATAGACCCCTGGTCAGCCTTATCAAAAATAAAAGAAAAAGGGCCCAAATTAATAAAATCATGAATGAAAGATGACAGATCACAAGCAACACTGAAGAAATAGAAACAATTTATATGAACATATTATGAGCAACTATATGCCAACAAGTTAAGCAATTCAGAAGAAATGGATGCATTTTTTAAGGAAGTATAAACTACCAAACCTGAAATAGGAAGAAATAGAAAATCCCAACAGACCCAATTTCTGGACAGAAATTGAAATAGTAATCAAAAATCTCCCAACAAACAAAAGTTCAGGGGAATTCTACCAAACATTTAAAGAAGAATTAATACTCATTCTTCTAAAGCTGTGAAAGAAAGAAAGAAAGAAAGAAAGAAAGAAAGAAAGAAAGAAAGAAAGAAAGAAAGGGAGGAAGGAAGAAGAAAAATAAATAAATGGAAAAAAAACTTCCAAACTCTTTCTATGAGGCCAGCATTACCTAGATCCCACCAAAAGGGAGAATTACAACCAATACCCCTGATGAATAGGGATGCAAAAATTCTCACCCAAATACTAGCCAATTGAATCCAACAGTATATTAAAAGGATTATTCATCATGACCAAGTGGGATTTATTCCTGGGCTGCAAGGATGGTTTAAAATCTGCAAATCAAATCAATGTGACACACTACATAAATAAAAGACAGGACAAGAACCATATGATCCTCTAAATAGATGCAGAAAAAGCATTTGACAAAGTACAGTATCCTTTCTTGATCAAAATTCTTCACAGTGTGGGGGTTGAGGGAATATACCTTAATATCATAAAAGCCATTTGTGAAAAGCCCACAACAAATATCATTCTCAATGGGGAAAAATTGAGAGCTTTTCCCCTAAGGTCAGGGACACAGTGGGGATGTCCATTATCACCACTGCCATTCAACGTAGCACTAAAAGTCCTAGCCTCAGCAATCAGACTTAACAAAAAGAAATAGAAGGCATCCAAATTTGCAAAGAAGAAGCCAAACTCTCATTCTTTGCGGATGACATGATACTGTATGTGGAAAACACAAAGAATCACTCCAATATTGCTAGAACTGATATAGGAATTCAGTAAGGTGGCAGGATATAAGCTCAATGCACAGAAATCAGTTGCATTTTGACACACTAACATTGAGACAGAAGGAAGAGTAATTAACGAGTCAATCTCATTTACCATTGTGCCCCAAACCATTAGATACCTAGGAATAAAACTTAACCAAAGAGGAAAGGATTTATACTCAGAAAACTATAAAACATTCATAAAAGACACTGAGGAAGACACAGAGAAATGGAAAATGTTCCATGCTCATGGATTGGAAGGACAAATATTGTTAAAATGACATGCTACCCAATGCAATCTATACATTCATTGCAATCCCTATCAAAATACCATCGACTTTTTTTCACAGAGCTGGCATAAATAATCTTAAAATTTATATGACCAGAAAAGACCCTGAATAGCCAAAGGAATGTTGAAAAAGAAAACCAAAGCTGGTGGCAGCACAATCCTGGATTTCAAGCTCTATTACAAAGCTGTAATCATCATGACAGTATGGGACTGGCACAAAAACAGACACACAGATCAATGGAACAAAACAGAGAACACAGAAATGGAGCCTCAACTCTATGGTCAATAATCATCAACAAAGCAGGAAAGAATATCCAATGGAAAAATGACAGTCTCTTCAACAAATAGTGTTGGGAAAACTGGATGGAAAGAAAAAACGTGCAGAAGAATGAAACTGGACCACTTTCTTACATCATACACAGAAAGAGATTCAAAATGGATTAAAGACCTAAATGTGCAACAGGAATTCATCAAAATCCTAGAGGAGAGCACAGGCAACAACCTCTGTGACCTTGGCTGCCACAACTACTTGTTAGACACATCTCCAAATGTAAGGGAAACAAAGGCAAAACTAATGGGACTTTAGCAAGATAAAAATCTTTTGCACAGCAAAGGAAACAATCAACAAAACTGAAAGGCAACCTATAGAATGAGATATCATTTATTATTTATAAATGACATATCAGATAAAGGGCTGGTATCCAAAAATCTATGAAGCATTTATCAAACTCAACACCCAAAAAACAAAAAAATCCAGTCAAGAAATGGTCAGAAGGCATGAACAGACATTTCTCTAAAGAAGGCACCCAAATGGCTAATAGACACATGAAAAAATGCTCAACATCACTTTATTGTCAGGGAAATATAAATCAAAACCACAATGAGATACTACATCATAGCAGTCAGAATGGCTAAAATTAACAACTCAGAAATCAACAGATGTTGGAGAGGATGCAGAGAAAGGGGGAACACTCTTACATTGTTGATGAGAATGCAAACTGATGCAGCCACTCTGGAAAATAGCAGGGTGGTTCCTCCAAAAGTTAAAAATAATCATCAACAAAACAGGAATGACCCAGCAATTACACTAGGTATTTATCCAAAGGATACAAAAATAGTGACTCAAAGGGGCACATGCACTGCCATGTTTATAACAACAATGTCCACAACAGCCAAACTATGGAAACAGCCTAGATGTCCATCAACAGATAAATGGGTAAGGAAGGTGTAGTAGGTATAGAGATACAGATATAGACACACACACACACACACACACACACACACAGAAATACTACTCAGCCAAAAAAATGAAATCTTGCCACTTGCAATGACTTGGGTGGAACTACAAGGTATTATGCTAAGTGAAATAAGTCAATCGGGTAAAGACAATTATATGATCTCATTGATATGTGGAATTTAAGAAAGAAAACAGAGAGGGGCAAGTGGGTGGCTCAGTCAGTTAAGCATCTGCCGTTAGCTCAGGTCATGATCCCTGGGTCCTGGGATCAAGCCCCACATCCAGCTCCCTGCTTGGTGAGGACCCTGTTTCTCCATCTCCCTCTGCCTGCCACTCCCCCTGCTGTGTTCTCTCTCTGTCAGATAAGTAAATAAAATCTTAAAAAAGAGGAAGAAACAAAACAGAGGATTATAGAGTAAGAGAGGAAAAAATAAAACAAGATGAAATTAGAGGGGGAGACAAACTTAAGCATAGGAAACAAACAGGGTTGCTGGAGGGAACACTGGTTAGGGGACGGGGTAACTGGGTGATGGACATTAAGGAGGGCACGAGATATAATGAGCACTGGGTATCATAAAAGACTGATGAATCACCGACCTCTATCTTTGAAACTAATAATAAATTATATACTAATTGAATTTAAATAGAAACAAATTAATTTTAAAAAAGAATTTCTGAGAAAAACAAGGATTTGAGCTGTATGTCTAAAAAGCAAATATCAAAATCCTTCCTTTTATCACTTTTGTTAATAACATTGTTATGGGATGTGGGTTGCTATGCGCATAAAGATAAAATAGGAAAAAAAAAGAATATTTTTGGCTGCTACTGACCACTGACCAGACTGAGCAAATTAAATATTTGCTTTCTAATACAGTTTTTTTTTAGCAAAGATGCCTACCAAGAGTTGGGCAATTTCACCTATTTAGATTTGACAAGAACTCACATTGATCAAAGCAAAGCAAATTTCTATTAAGTTATCTTGATTTTTCATGTCTGAAGATGAGTGAGAATAATAAAGATAACTGCTACTCTAGACTTAAATATTAACAAAAAGAATTTATTGATAAAATGAAAATGGCAGGAAGCTTAGAAGAAAAAGATCATGTCATATTAGCTAAGGAAGGGAACGCTAGGCCTGGTCTCACATTCATCCTATCTTATGGGGGGGGAGGCGAGGGGGACGCGAGATGTTGGTGTGGGGGAGGGGTTCAAGCTTCATGCCACAGCCCCATGACTTTGGAGGGTTAACCTCAGGTTGATTACAGCTCCCAATCACATTTCCTTAGCAGGGCACTTTTGTGAGGACTATAACCTGAATCACTGTGCTTGCAAATACTGAATTGAATGTTATAAAAGAGGATGCACTTTACTTCTGGATACTCTATTAAAGACAAAGACTTAATAAAATTTGATTTCTAGAAATTTGGGGGATGGAAAGGATTACTGCTATTATCAAATATACTCAGAGGCAAGACATTTCAGTTAAAGAGAAAATGTAATAGCTATTTATGATCCTAAGAAGAATAAACCATGGGGGAAGAAGGTACTTATTTTTTAATTAACTTTTAAATAAAAACTGTATATCTTTGATGTATGCAAATGATGATATGATATACATACACATAGTAAAATGATTACCATAGTCAAGCTATTTAACATATCATCTCCTCACACAGTTACATTTTGGGTGTGATGAGAACACCTAAGAAATCTACTTTCTTAGCAAATTTTCAGTATTCAATACAGGATTATTAACTATAGTACTTATGCTGTATGCTAGATATCTAGATTTATTCATCCTACATAACTACATCTTTGTACCCTTTGGCCAATATTTTTCCATTTCCCCCACTGCCCCATCCCTGGTAACTACCATTCTATTCTCTGTCTCTATTGACTTTTTACATTTCACAAGTTAGTGAGATCATGCATTTTTCTTTTCTTTATTTTTTTCTCCTTTCTGTTTCTGGCTTATATTAATAGCACACTGTCATTTAAAATATAGCTTCCAGGGATACCTTTGATGACTCCAGGTAAAGGACATATGGATAAGTGAAAGAAGGAACACATAGAAAAGGAGAGAAAAAAAAACCCATAATAGAGATGTTGAAATGTATAGAAAGGACTGTTGTGAACAAGTTTTAGGACAATGTCAAGGGTATTTACAAGTATGGTAAGGCTAGACAAAGGAGGAAGAAAAGGACAATCTCCTGTATTGTAATATTAGTTTTGCACAGTCATCTACGTCCACATCTTTTCAATTACTCTGATGGAATTAAGAAACATCTGTGGGAGAGAGAAAATAAGCATTACCCTGTCCAATTTTGTTTCAGCCTTCTCCATTAAGAAGACTTCCTTAAAGTCAAACCTAAATGGATTAATGGGAGACAGAATTTCAAGTTGAATAGGCCAGCGTTGTAACTTGATATGAATATAAACTTTAGGTTTAAATACTGATACTTCTATTTATGAGTTGTGAGCTCTTCAGTAACTCATTGCAACCCTCTGTTCAGCAGCTTCTTTTTCTATAAAATGAATGGTATCAGTTCCAAGATACTGTGAAGAAAAAATGAGCAGTAAGAAGCAAATATCTGATAACCTAGTTCTTCCACACAGGCAACAGTTAATCACTTTAACTCTTATTATGATGGTACTTGAAGTCTTAGAAAGCAAAATCTGTTTCTATTTATTATAGCTCCATCCTAACTCCTAGTTCAAACATGTTGGGCTTAAATAAACACATGGTGAGCAAACAAACAAAAATCAAAATAATACAAGACCATGGAGCTGTTTTAGATTACTTCCAGATCCTGGGTTCTGACTAGTTATATCCCAGGAAACAAAGTCTACAGATATGATCACAGACCAACTGTTAGTGATTACTGAATAATTGTGACAAATATGACAAATCCCAGAAATATAGAATAAAGAACTATTCTAATTTTTAACATGAGATAAAAAGGATAGATTCCAGAAATTACTGACTAGCAATTTGGAGGTTGCTACACAGCATAATCCTAGAATGAAGCATTGAATCCAAGGCTGTGAACTCTCCAGGAAATTGTTTTCAAAGGAAGTTAAACACTTGAAGCAAACAGAAGAAATATATAATTAAATTTTAGTTAAAAAAAAAAAAAGCAAGACTATCTCAAGATATCTTTATGAACATAAGAGACACCAGGCAGGGTAATAGAGGTAACAGGGATTCCTGGGTGCTTGAATTACAAAAAACAGACAGGATTCATCCTTGTTCTTACCAGGAGGGAGTTCTCACGTGCTTGCACACTATTGATGCTGCTTCTGATTCTCTGCCTTTTTACAAAAGATTTATCGGTGATTAAAACCATACCAAGATAGAAACCGTTACATGAGAGACATCAATCACCTTTCTTATCAGGCCTAGCCCTGTTGGGATGGAATCCTCCATGTCACACATACAATTTCACTGTCTCTGGCCATGATGTTATGAAACTCATAGATTAAGAGGCACCTATGAGACATTTAGAGTGTTCCCCAGTTCCTGGCTTTCTTGTTTTCAAAGTTTTGTTTCCTTTCAGTTTTTCAACTCCAAGGTACGGCTGAGCTGCCAATGACACAGGAAGTCCAGAAGGGAGGGGTTTTATCTTAAGCTATGTCAGTCAGTCTTACATAGTGGTCACATTTTGCAGACCCCAAAGCCAGGTATAGCATTTGGATATGCTGTGCTTTACCTATTAGTGCTAATGTGCTTTTAATTGAAACCCATTTCTCAAATTAAGGGTAAATGAACCTATGGGCAGGGTAAAAGAGTAACTTCCTGGATTATAGTTTGGAGCTCAGTAAAAATCACCTTCTTCAGAGAGGATATGTGCTGTTCAATTTGCCAGACAAGTTGTCTTTACCAGTGCCATTTTCTTCATCTCCATACTCAATAAGAGCCAAAAGATAGGCATTATGAGAAGACAAATCTCAGTTTGTTATAAAGAAGTGTTAGCAACACAGATTCAAAATTTAAAGGACTTTAAGGTTCAATGGGATTTCATCCCACATGTTTACCTTGATCCTTTTGAAGTGCCACTGAAATAATCATATCTATGTAAAGCTAAATATCAATGAATCCTGTCATGAGGTACCAAATTCCTTAGTAAGCAGTTTTTAAAGAAAGAATAACAAATCCTTGCCAGAATGAAACAAAATTGTTTCAGAATCAGATAAAAGATTGAATTAGATGATCTCTGTTACTTCAAAATAAAAAAATCATATCTTATTTTCAATAAAAAATGATATCAGATTTTAATCAGTCTGTAAATAGTTACTATTTCTGGTACATCCTTAGCAATAGGCATTAGTGTGGAATGTTAGATTATTTTTCAGAAAAATTGTCCACCTTTCACCCTATGGATGCTACATCTGGCCAAGTGAATTACTTAAGCCAATGAACTTTGAGTATAATTAATGTGTGACACTTTTGAGCAGATGCTTTAAGAGCCAGCACATGGCTTACCATGTCTTTCTACCTCTCCTGTAAGAGTGGGAATGTCTCAATTAGAACTCAGAATGGGTAGTAGAGTGAAGATAACACACAGTGGACTTGTAACATGAGCAAGAAATAAACTTTTGTTAATGGAAACTATTGAGATCTGGAGGTTGTTTTTTACTGTCACATAACTTACTCTATCTCAATTGATACAAATGGGTAAGGTCAAACAAAAGAATTGAGAAAGACAAGAACCTAAGATGCTAGTGTGGTGACAGTGTTTTCTACACAGGGATAGTGAATTCACTCTACCAGAACATGGAGGCAGAAACAATCCGTAAGCATAGCTACTGAGGTATGGAGTGAGTGAGGTCAAGAGAGGACACTGGTGGAAGATGGTTTAGGCAAATGGCATGAATCTTAAAGGATAAGTGGCTTTAACGGTAGAGTAGAATCAACACTGAAAAGAAGTACCCTATCTCTGTTATGGTTATGTTTGGTGATAAGTGGGGGGGAAAGATTGATTATTTATCATTTCTCTCTTAAATGGGAATAAGCAGTCCAATGTAGTTAGAATACTCAAGGTATCAGAGACCAAAGCTTCTTCCTGTGGCTCTGCCATTTGTGGCCAACATCCCACAAGCCACAGCTGTTCCAGCTCCACCATCACAACTACCTCCTGCTAATAGGAGGGAGGAATGAGAAGAAAGGTCCATCCCTCACCGTGTAAAGATATTTGAGGAAGTGTATATGCTATTCTGGTGATAGTCCATTAACTAGAACTTAGTCACACAGCATCCAATTGTAAAGGATTCTGGGGAATATCCTTATTTGAGCCGACTTTGACTTAGCTAAAAATAAGAACTTCTATTACAATAAAAGAAAGGAGAATGAATAACCAGGGACAACAAGCAGCCTCTGGTCATGGATTCAAACCCAGACCAAAACACAAACAGGGTTTTGGAGAATGACAGCCTTCCTTCCACTGCAAGCTGAAGAAAGCTACAAGGAAGATGATTTCCTCAGGAAAGAGCCAGTGCTTACTTAAGGACAGGCATTATCAGGAAGAATCATTGAGGTGATTAAGGATAAATGAAAGTCTAATAATCAAAGAACAGAAGTTTCTCAGCATATTTGATATTTTGGGAGTTGGCCAGAGAGCAGTATTGGGCTGAGAAAATGAAAGAGAAAATGGATGATCTAAGAGACGTAACATCTTTAATGATGGTTGGAGAAAATGGGGCCATGGTTGGATCAGCTTGCTGCGAGGGTGTCAGGATAAAACTGACATACACCCTCAGCTCATCAGGACTAAGCTGTATCTTGGAAAGACCCTTAGAATGTGAGATATGAGAGTGTATGCATATTTGACAGCAGCTGTGCATGGAAAATTTATTAGCAGTACAGGAATGAGGAAGGTCTGCAGCTGAGACAGCCCAGTTTATGGCACAAAGGTAGAGAGTAATGTTTCAAGAAAAATTGATATGATTGAGAGCCTCCAACAGAATCTGCAAATTCTAGTCCCTAACTCTCAAACTGACTTTTCCTACTTCCTGTTATCAGAAATATCGTCTAACAGGAAAGCAAACAAATAAGATTCAACATGAATACAGCACCTCTGACAGTGAGAAGTATAAGCAGACTCAGATGCAATCACATGGGTGCCCCAAGACTAACAACTTGCTGCCTCTTTTAACAATTGTTGTGCAAATATTTCAAATATTTATTTAGAAAGGACACTGAGTATCTCATGTCAGAAAGACCAAAGGACATCTAAACTGGTGGCAGAGCTCAAACTCCTCTTTCATCTTGCTTCTTGTTCTTCTGTCTGCTCTTTGATGAGCTTGTACTTTCCACTGGAGAACTCTAAAGCCCTACAATTTAAAAAAAAAAAATTCCATGCTCCTTAGAAGGCAATTTACTAGTCATCTATTATTGCTTGAACATGCTCATTAAGGACTAACTTGCCAAATGCAAGGACATATCAAATAATCCCTTCTAACAGAAGGCAATGGTCTTCCTAAAAGGAAATTACGAAAATACTCCCCCACCCCATCCTACTGCATTTCCGTTGATATCTGAACATCCCTATGGATTGATACCTTAGCACGTGCTATGTAGACAGATTTTAGAAACACAAAGAAGAATAATACACAGCCCTTGTTCTCAGAAAATTTACCAGATATACAACATAGACTTTGTAATTATTTTTCCTTATAGAATAAAAAGTAATAGACAAATTTACTTCATTTATTTGTTTTGTAAATAATCCAAATTTGCCTCCTTTTGAAAAATGTTGTTCTTAATGCTAATGCTTTAAAATACTTACTTAGACACTATTTCTGATTATTTGCTCATCTGTCTTCAGGTTGAGCATATTTTTCCTTCTCTAAATTTCAATCCAACAGTGTTAAGCTGCTTTTGTTCTCCAAGAGAAATGATTCTATTTTTCTCTTCAGAATATCATTTTCAGATTTTTGCATCAGCTATCCTAATGTTTCACCTTCCCCTTAGGTCCTGATGGCATTTTGTCATCTGGAAGGTCACTTATGAAACTCTGTAGACTCCAGAGAGAAATTTTCCTGTTTAGAAGATAGAGCTTTTTTCAATGAGTAAAAATGATACAACAAGCTTCCAGAAAATACTGTACCTCTAAAGGTAGCACTTGCAGAATTCATATCCAGCAAAATCTTGTTAAACATTTAGAGGCAACTTTCCTAGAATGAATTCATTTATTTCTAAAAGTGTGTGTGAAACAAAAATAATGCCATCTCTAGCCTACTTGGTGAGAGAGAAAGGGAGAGAGAGAGAGAGAGAGAAAAAAGTCTTGTTTACAGTTATAATGAGTTGGAATAATTCTGTTTCTTTGTTTCTAGTTTGCCATACCCAGTCTAATTGTTAGGGTATGTGTACCCTTCTAAATACACTGCTTTGAATAAGATCTGAGTGGGAAAGAGTCTCAGTTCACAGCCTATGGAATCTATTTGCATCTCCAAGGAAATGGTTGTTTACTACTCTGTTGTCATTTGTTCAGAGCACAACACAGAAGTGAATTGCCATCAATATTCATAGTCCTTGTAGCCTCCAGAGGCTCCCAGTGTGATTGTGCTCCATTTAGCTCTAAATCTGTATTCCCATATAGATTTAAACAAGAGAGCTAGGGAAATTTTGAAGTCTTTTGTTCTCAGTCTCAGTAATATTTAAATAGTCCACTGGGTGTGCAAGTATTGCAGATTCCTTTATTGCTTTGTTATAGTCTACCACAAAAACATCCACCTTAGGGAAACATAACCATTTTTTGGTTTTGTTTTTTTTTCATTACATTTTCTGAGAAATCTTTACCTCCACCCTTACTAGCTTAGTTATAAATCAATTTTGTTTCTTAAATTCATGCAAGTTCAGGCACACAGAAATCTTTTCAATGCTATGGTCATATCCTGCACTTCTTTTCCCACCCCAGTGTTCTTACTCGACAGCTTAAACACGGACTTACTTAGTTTCCTCTTCTTATGAAATAAATACCACCAAATATTTAGTACATCTGTAATTATTCAGTAAAAAATATACAATGAGCTCTCATGACCATAAGATTAGAGAGAAAATCTTCTAGGTTATATGTCAATTCAATAAGAAGAATTTGCCTAAAACTCAGCATTCTACATCTGTATCTTAATTTGAAGCATATATTCAGCAAGCTCTCTGAATTGTGTATGTATATCCAACAGGTGAGATTTACTCTGTTTCTGCAATGCAATGGAGACTTACTGAAATTTTCTTTTCTTTCCTTTCACTGTTCTTAAATGTACATACACACCTATAAGAACTTTTATTTAAATAGAGAAATTTAATTAAAATTCCAAATTCCTCTAAGTATTTATCTAACAACTTCTTACATAGAAAATGATAAGATGTACCACAGGTACAATTATAGAAAATGAACTTAAGATTAGTGGAATAATATAAAGAAGTAATTCTTGGTGATAAGGTAATGAAAGCACAACTCTAAATACCAATGGAAGGTCTGGAATATTATGTAGCTTTGTTTTGTTTTTTTCCAAAAGAATTTGCGCCATTTGCCTAGCTAGAGTGGTTTAGAAAATGCAAACCTAAAGGGAAACAAATAAACTAGATAGACAGGAATAAGGAATAATCTATTTTAATATAATCTTTTCAATACATATTTAAGGTTCTGTTGCCAGTTCAGATAAAAGCAAACACTTCCTCCTGTCTCTCCCACTGAATACAACTAAAAACCTAGACAAATGCATTGAGCAGCTACCAAAAAACTCTGAAAGGCAACTAGTAGCAGACAGAATGATAAAGGAAACCATAACTCAGACTAATATAAAGGTGGATTTCTTTTATTTTTCCCTCCAGTATCTCCCAGACTCGATGGAAAAGCCAAAATTATAAAATTACGAAGGCCAAAATTACACTCTGGTTGTAGGCTAAAAGAGTTCCAAGAGAAGCTTTTTATTTCTGGTCTGCAATGAGGAAGAGATCCCCAGGGTCGGAGGGGGAAAAGTCACTTTTTCCTCCCATTTTCTCCACTCTAGTCCCAGGCAAGCCCACGGCCATGGAGGCAGGGCTAAGCAGTGGCAGCCGGGCAGGCACTCAAACTCTAAGGGAAAAGAACCCTTTTCTCTAACATGATAAACTGTCCTGAGAATGTGAAGTAGGATCCAATTCCTTTCTTTCTCAATTGTCCTGCTGCCTGAACACAAAGGCAGACACATTTGTGGGAAGTACACAGCCGCGGGGGGAGGGGGGCACCAAAGTCTTAGCTTTCTGAAAAGAGAAGAATGGAAGCCTCTAGGAGCCAGAGAGTCAAGAAGACAGCAAAGACGAAGAAATTCAAGAACGTGATCCCACAAAATTGTGTATAACCTGAACTACATATGCATGACTGTGACCCTAAATAGCACACCGAAGTCTCCGACAAAAAAACTGTCATTTGGTCGACTACCCGGGAGCTCTCACACCAGCCTCTGGATGGCATACAGATGCACAGAGCCAGCTAACACTGCAAACTCCGTTAAAAATGAACCAATTTAGAAGCATAACTCACAAAAGGTAGTTTGGAACTTTCAGCCTAAACCTAGTCAGGTCTATTAACTGGATAAGACAGGTTTATTAACCGATAAAACACACTACACCCCCCCACATACACAAACACACACATGCAAAATTTATCTTCTCTAAGAATTAAATAAGACTCAGAATTTCATAACACAATGTACCAAATGTCCAGAATACAATCCAAAATTAGTCAGCATATGAAAAACCAGGAAAAAAAATCAATATCCTAAAAAGAACAGAAAAGCAACAGAGGTCAATTCTGAAATGATGCAGATATTGAATTACCTGACAAAGTCTTTAAAGTAACTATTATAATCAAGCTTCAAAAAGTACAAGTGAACATTTTTTTAAAAAATTGAAATAGACAGAAATAAATGATAAAAAAGGAACAAAATAAAAATTTTAAAATGAAAATGTACAGTAACTAAAACTAACAAACAAAAACTCCCTGGAAGGATTCAATAGCCAAATGGAGAAGACAGAGGAGAGTCAGTAATTGAAGACAGTTCAGTAGTAATTATCCAATCAAAGAACAGCAAGAAGAAAAGACTGACAAAATTAAACAGAGCTTTATAGATCTCAGACAGCATCAACAGGTCTAATATTTGCATAGTCAGGGCTCTAGAGCAAAGGATAAACCAGTGTGCCCAAAAAAATTTTTGAAGAAATAATGGCCAGCCATATAAGCCAAACTTAACAACTGGTGAAATACATTAGCATCCGGATTCAGGAAGCTCAGCTAATCCAAATTAGAATAAACAAAGAAATCCAGGCTTTGAATTGTCATAGTTGAATTTCTGAAAATTTACAGATGAAAAAATCTTAAAAGCAATCAAAGAAATGAATAATATATTATCTACAGAAGACCACTGTCTAAATGATAATGGATTTCTCATCAGAAACCATCGGTACTAGAACAACATTTTTTTTTTAGATTTTTTCATTTATTTAATTATTTTGACAGAGAGAGATCTCAAATAGGCAGAGAGGCAGGCAGAGAAAGAGAGGAAAGCAGGCTCTCCACCAAGCAGAGAGCCTGATGTGGGACTCGATCCCAGGACCCTGAGATCATGACCTGAGCCAAAGGCAGAGACTTAATCCACTGAGCCACCCAGGCACCCTGGAACAACATTTTTAAAGTGCTGAGAGGGAAGAACTGTCAAACCAGAATTCAATATACAGAAGAATATCATTCAGGAATGTAAGTTAGATAAGCTCATTATCAGGTAAAACCTAAGAGAATTTATTACTCGCAGATCTGTTCCAAAGGAAATGCTAAAGGAAATTCTTCAGACACAAGAGATATGGTAATAGAGGGAAAGTGGTAATTTAGCATTGAAGAAAGAACAGGAGAAATGGCAAATATCTGTGTAATATAATAGACGATTTTTCTTTCCTTAAGTTCTTTAAAATGTGTGACTGAGATAAAAGGTAAGTTATTCAATATGATACAGAGCTTGTATGAAAAACCCACAGCTAACATCATACTCAGTGGTGAAAAGATCGAAAAATTCCACATTAAGATCAAGAACAAGATAAGGGGTCCAGGGATGGAGCCCCACATCAGGAGTCTGCTTGTCCCTCTGCCTCTCCCCCACTCATATGCGTGGTCTCTCTCTCTCTGTCTCAAATAAATAAAATCCTTAATTTTTTTTAAAAAAGAATGCCTACTTTTACCGCAGTTATTCAACATTATACTAAAAGTTCTAGCCAGAGCAATTAGACAATAAGCAAAATTATTCCTATTCACAGATGAAAGGATCTTATGTGTGGAAAATCCTAAATGCTCCATAAGAAAACTAGTAGAAGTAATAAATAAATTCTTCAAAGTCTCAGGATATAGAGGCAACACATAAAAATCAGTTGTCTTCCTATACACAAACACTAAACAATTGAAACATAAATTAAGATTGCTTTTTGGCCTTTTGGATAAGATCAAGTGTGAAAAGTAAATTAAGAAAGCAATTGCATTTACAAAAATATCTAAAAGAATAAAATACCTAGAGGAAGTAAAAATCTTGTACACCAAAAGCCACAAAATATTGCTAAAAGAAATTAAGTAAATGGAAATACATCCCAAGTTCACAGAGAAGAACATTTAATATTGGTAAGATTTCAATACGGCACAAAACAATCTACAGATTCAACACAATTCCTATTAAAATTCCAATAGACTTTTTTGCAAAAATAGAAAAACTGATCTTAAAAATTCACACGAAATGCAAGTGGTCTAAACCACAGAAGATATAGTATTCAAAAGAGGCTAGTACTGGCATACAGAGAAATATATAGATCAAGGGAATAAAATTAAGTTTCCAGAAATAACCCAAACATCTATGGTTAACTGATTTTTAACAAGGGCACTAGTTCATTCAATAGGAAAAGAATGATCTCTTCAAACATGTAGAACTTAAACAACTGGATTTCTGCATGTAAAAGAATGAGGCTAGACTTCTTCCCCTTCCATATACAAAAATTAACTCAAAATGGACCAATGACCTAAATAAAAAATATAAAATCATAATAAAAATCATGTGGGCAAATCTTCATAAACTTGGATTTGACATAGATTCTTACTATATAACACTAAAAGCACATGCAACAAAAGACAAAATAGTTAAGTTGGATTTCATTAAAATTAAAAAATACATTATTAAGTAAGTGAAAATTTAGCCTACAAACTGAGAGAAAGTTTTTTGTAAATCATATATCTGATGGTGATTCAATAGGTAGAATATACAAACAACTCCTAAAACTCAACAATAAAAAAATAAACAACCCAATCCAAAAATTGGCAAAAGATTTGAATAGATATTTCTCTTAAAGAAGATATACTAACAGCCAATGAGCACATGAAAAGATGCTCAATATCATTAGTCACTAGGGAAAAGCAAATTAAAGCCACAAAGAAATAGTACATCATACCCACTGTCTATAATCAAAAATATAATGGTGAGAGTGTGGAGAAATTTAAATCCTCATGCACTGTTAGTGGGGATGTAAAATTGTGCAGCATTTTTGAAAAAAACACATTGACTCTTCCTTAAAATGTTAAACATAGAGTTAACATATGATATAGCAATTATACTCTCTGATATATATATACCCAAGAGAAATGAAAACACATATCCCTACAAAAAGTTGCAAACAAATGTTCCTAGCAGCATTTCCTAGCAGTAAAAAAAAGGAAAAAAAGATCGCAACCAAAATGTTAATCAACTGATGAACATATAAATAAAAGGTGATATATCCAAATAATGTATATTTGGAAATAAAAAGAAATGAAGTACTGATACATGCTACCACATTGGTGACTCTTGAAGGTATTTTGCTAAGGAAAAGAATCATATAACAAAATACATATGTTATGTGATTTGATTTCCTTGAAATGGTCAAAATAATTAAATCCATAGAGGTGGAAAGTAAATTAGTGGTTGTTTAGAAGTGGAGGTAGGAAGGGTGAGGGGAGATAAAGACTGATTGCTTAGGATTAATGATATGGGGTATCTTTTAGGAGGGGTAAAAAATGTTCTAAAATCAGTTTGTAGTGACTGCTGCACAACCATGTGAATATATTTTAAAACACTGAATTTTACATTTTAAATGGGTGAATAGTCTATATTGATTTTATCTCACGAAACTGTTTAAGTACATGTCTATTTTTTTTTTAAGATTTTTTTATTTATTTGACAGAAACACAGCCAGAGAGGGAACACAAGCAGGGGGAATGAGAGAAGGAGAAGCAGGCCCCCCGTCGAGCAGGGAGCCCGATGCGGGACTCGATCTCAAGTCTCCAGGATCATGACCTGAGCCGAAGGCAGTCACTTAACCAACTGAGCCACCCACGTATCCCAGTACATGTCTATTTTTAATTTATATAATATAAATAAACTAAATGTATAAACACAGACTAAATTAAATAATATATGATACAATATAGATATAGATACATGATCGAATATATATATACTAAATAATTTCTATGTCGCCTGCAAACTTTAAAAACCATAAGATTTTAAGTTATGTCTTTTACTTGGGACTTCTAATTCTAACACAGCCTGTTTACTGTCAGAATCACCTCAAATTCTACACCATAGGAGTCAAATTTGATGTGTTGTTAGTAGAAGGTATCCCTATTCATTTAAAATGAACATAAATAGTTTAATATTCAAGTCACAAAAAAAGAATGGGCCGTATTTAACACAAATATATTCTAAGTGATATTCTAAGTCACTTTATGAAACCCAGGCAACAAATGTTTTGCACTGGAACTGCTCATGTGAGAACTACTTATGAAGCAAACTTTCAAGAAGACAAAAAATATAAAGGAAATCTAGAGTAGAGAATGAAAGCCTAACATCATGATTGACTCTTGCACAATACCATAGCGTAGACACCCAATACATGTCAATGACTTTGGTTTTGGGGATGAATTTAAACTCATAAATGACACAGCCTTTCTTTGATTCTGTAAACATTAGTATCATTCTTACAAAATGTTAGTGAATGAAAGAAATATTGACCATTCAGAGTCAATGTTCCTCATAATAAAATGGTCACTAACCCACTAAAGATTAAGAAATCTACAAAAGTCATAAGAGCTAGATCTTGAAAAAGAGGAGAATCAAGGATTCCTGATTACTTCTCTTATTTTCTTTCAACCAGTCTCATGCTGCCTAATTTGTTAAGTCCACTGGGTGAAAAAGGAATGTAACTAAACCTTAGTATAACTTCAGAATTGACCCTGTCAGCTATTTTTTCATTGTGTGCAGCTGCTTAAATGTATTGTCTTCAGCAAAAAGCAATGTAAGTAATTGCATAGCATAAAAGTAAATGTTAAATTATAATTAAATTATTCTGCAAGCCTATCACACTAAGTTTATGGCCATTTCATCATATTGCAGCAGCACACAGAACAACAATTAGAGAGAAAGAAATGTTCTAAATTGAGATCTCAACTTTCTGAGAACTCGTCTCCTTGAAGGCATCTCCTAACATTGTTTATGTCGTTACTTTTCATTTTAGTTTTTCAACTGTCAGCTCTTCTTTTATATATACATTTCTTGTGATTCTTTTTCCTTTAGCAGATAGCCAAATACTGGAACATTCCAAATTAAATGCCTCCTAGTTTGACTTCGTACAGAAAGGTCCTGATTTATTATTCAAGATTTACCCAGTGCTTTTCCTTGTCTCAGATTTTTGCAATCATTTATTAGCTTTTCCTGAGGACTATCCTGTGAAGGTCATTTTTAGCACATTTATTTGACAGATGAGTACACAGACCTTAATTGAGAAAATTATTTTGACTGAAGTGGCAGAATAAGGTTAGCTCATAGTCCAGAACAATGTCCAAGGTCATGTCAGCATACTTAGCTCCACTTTCTTTTCTTATCATTTCTACTTTTAACAGAGAAGCACAATGTATTCATTTTGAAAACTCTTTTTCTCCTGATTGTTCTTCTCAGAGGCCCAACTTTCTATACGGACCAGCACTACTCATACAGTATCTTTTACTTAGCCCAGATAAATCTCCGCAAGTTGCAAATACCCTTAAAGTACACATCTTAACACAACTCTGACAGCCATATCAATTATCTAGCAAATATGTGTGTGTGTGTGTGTGTGTGTGTGTGTGTGTGTGTGTACAAGTCAAGGAGGGTGATTTATTTAAAATGTATTGACCCAACAAGAATTTGGGGGAGCTTACCCTAGCCCAGATATCAGGTTCTGGGGGTTTTAAGGCAATTACGAACCAGTTCTGTCTTTAAGAAGTTAAAAACCCACTGGGAAAACAGAAGAATATGACAATAAGAAGGCAATTATATAAAACACACACACCACCACCACCACCACAACACCACCAACAGTACGAAGTCTCAGTGACATTAAATGTGCAGGATGTTTATTGGAGTTCGGAGAAGAGGATGGCCAACAAATCAGTGACACTTTAGAGAAGAAAGGGACATATCTGTACAGCTTTAGAGAGGCATATTTTGCAGGCAGAAATTGCAGGAGAGGAGCAACTCAGAGTCAACTTCTCATGTATCCCCTCTCTTCCTACTGGGCACTACTGCCATGAAATGTGGGAGAATATAAAAGTGGTATTAGGCATACACTGTGTCCATCTGAAATACCAAGACAATTGAGGAGATTCTGTCTTGTTTTTCTCTGTCACCGCAGACTGCAGGAAGAGCAAGTGAATTTATCCTCCATAATACTGAATGTCATGAATAAAATGATAAAAATAAGGGCTACAAATACTCATTAGACATATAAACTAGTTAGGACAATGCAAACACAGAGTAATTGCCTAACAAATGTTATTTTCAGTTGCTATTGGCATCTCAACTACTGTATAAATAGCTCTTTTCAAATGTACTTCCTGCTACCATCTTGATAAAATGAGTAGAAGGAAAAGAAAAGGAGGGAAATAATTAAAATGTTGACATTGGTGCTTTAAGTAGAAAAAAACAGCTTGAGATAGAATCCATCCTTCATGTTACCCTATTTTTGTGCTATTCATTGTGCTAATTAAACATTGTTTTATTTACTTCTTACAACAAAGAGGTAGGTAGGTAGACTTAGTTCCATTTTACGATTAAGAAAAATAATGATCAAATAAGTTCAAATAATTTTACAAGGTCATCTATCTCGTCAAAGGTGAAACCAGCAACTGAATCATCTCTCCAAACTCCAATCTTGGTTAGTTTTACACATTTTTTTTTTCTGAAACTCATAAAATAGCAAAACCATGGCTTAATTTAACAAATATTTTCTGAGTTCCCACTATGTGTCAGGAACTATACACAAAATATTGTAAAAGGAAAAGTGTCCCTTCACATATGGTAACTGACCTTACTGGGCTATAAATACAAAGGGGGATGAACAGATAACAAGGCAATTGTAAAGCAGACACAGAGGACTACAGGGTAGGAGTATTTAACCTATGGAAGGTTAGGGAAGATTCTCAGGAGTAGTGTCTTAGCTGAGACATGAAGCCTGAGTATAAATTAGCATGATGAAGTACAAGGAGGCGTGTGATGCAGACATAGAGAACAGCCTGTATGAAGGCTCAGAGAGAAAACCAGGAACACTGATTTTGAGAATAAGACTCTCCACCGTAGGATAGGGTTGTGGGGTGGACAAGGGATGATGCTGAGGGGTCCAAGTCACGGAGTCACACTTGAGAGCCACAGCTGAAAATAATAGTCTTACCGTAACTTCTGGTATGGGGCCTTATGACACATTTTAAGCAAAGGAATGAAGTAATTAGACTCATGTTTTAGAATGAAACTTTTTAATAAATCAATAAATTAGAAAAAAAAGAAGAAGAAGAAGAAAAGGAAATGACAGTCACATCTTTTCCTGAACTTAGCTTCTATAAAAATTATGAGGCTTGTGCAAATAATTAGTAAGTGAACAGCACTGCAGTGAAATACAGTCAGGCCAGTGAAAACTTATGCCATCTTCAAAGCTAAACAGGCTTGGCCTGACAAGATGTTCTGGTGAAGTTAACTGTGGAAGGCCATCTGTTTAGTGATCGTTGAGGAGGTTTTAAAGAAAAACATGCATTTAGCACTCAGTTGGAACTCTGTGACAGGTTGCTTGCCATGGCTTTCTACTTGTAAGAAAAGATTTACAACAGAAAAGGCAGTTCAGGTAGTTGAGACATGGCCCTTTACTAAGCATCCTGGAGCTGGTTCCATTCTAATAAAGAAGAAATGCCAATTTTTTTTTCAGTTTCAGACTTTTATTTGTGTCGGCTCCTCATCTGACACCTTACCTTCAGCAGATAATTATGCCTCTGGATTCACAGAGAAATAAAGGCAATTCCACCCTATGAATTCCCTCAATTTCCATCCCTACCACACACAAATGTTCCATTCCTCTCCCTCTCCCAATTTAACCTCTTTATTACACTTGAAGTTGATGATAATCCTGTTCTTGGCAGGTCTTATCTTTAATTTTCCTTCCATTCCCTCACTACAGCCTCATTAAACCAATTTTCTCCTGTCTTCTGCCTCTTTTTTTTTTCTTTTTTTGCTTGATCTCTCCTTAAAACCTACTAATACAGTCAAGTCTTTCCCACCTGCAAAAAAAAAAAAAAAAAAAAAAAAAAAGTTTTCTTACGTGAAGATGGAAATGTTGCCTGGATTTCAATTTTATAGAATTCACAATTTTACCAGAATTGGGGTTAGAGAGAAAGTGATGAAGAGGAAGGGAGAAACTTGTTTTCTTGATGTCATACTTTCCTATTACTACTCTCTCTTTTGCATTCTCCCTTAAACATCTTGGTTATGGTCTAAACTTGCTATTGACATTGCCCCATCATCCATCACTTAATTCATTCTACTGAAATCCAGACTCCATCCCTGTCACAGTTGCTTCTCTTGCAAAGATTGTGGCAGATTGCCCAACCGACGGACCTTTTTGAATCTTAGATGGAAGAGAATGCCTAACATAGTCTGGAATTAGGAATTTCTCTTTCCCTAAGTCAGTTAGGCTCTAATAATACCCCAATAGGTTAGGGCCTAGTTAACTAGTTTCCCTTGAGGCCTTATGCTCTGGTGTATTTCAATATGGTTCTTTTTCTCCTCCTCCTTCCAGTAGCTCAAAGGGATTTTTTTTCCAGTATTTACTGTGAGAGACTTCTTCAGCTCCTAGAGGTAAATCTCACAAAACCGGGCAGGATCCCCTATAATTGGGCCCCCTAGAATTTTTTCTCTAAGGTGTCCAAACTGAGCCTCCACCAATCCATCAATGAATTAGTTCGCATTTTCCTACTCTGGTAGAAGTTTCCATGGTTTCTGCTTATGAGTCTCTGCTCTGGTAAGCCATGACTCCTTATTCAGCTAGTTGTCTGTTTCTCCAATCATGAAGGAGTGGTTTGCCCTTTTCCTCACTTCTCTTATCAATCCAAGAAGAACTGTTAATTTTTCAGCTTTTTTTTTGCTTTCACTTTTTAAAAAATTTTATTTTATTTTTTCAGTGTTCCAAGATTCATTGTTTATGCCCCACACCCAGTGCTCCATGCAATACGTGCCCTCAGTACCCACCACCAGGCTCTCCCATCTCTCCACCCCCTTCCCTTCAAGACCTTCAGTTCGTTTCTGAGTCCAAAGTCTCTCATGTTTCGTTTCTCTCCCCAAATTACTCCATATCTCATTTCGTTTCCTTCTCCTTCTGTCCTCTATATTACCCCTTATGCACCACAAGTAAGTGAAACCATATGATACTTGACTTTCTCTACGTGGCTTATTTCACTCCGCATAATCTCTTCCAATCCAGTCCATGTTGCTACAAAAGTTGGATATTCATCCTTTCTGATAGAGGCTTAGTATTCCATTGTATATATGTACTACATCTTCTTTATCCATTCATCTGTTGAAGGGCACCATGGCTCTTTCCACAGTTTGGCGATTGTGGCCATTGCTGCAATGAACATTGGGGTACACATGGCCCTTCTTTTCACTACATCTGCATCTTTGGGGTAAATACCCAGTAGTACAATTGCAGGGTCATATGGTAACTCTTTTGTTACTTTTTTGAGGAATCTCCACACTATTTTCCAAAGTGGCTGCACCAACTTGCATTTCCACCAACAGTGTAAGAGAGTTCCCCTTTCTTCACAGCCTCTCCAACACTTGTTGTTTCCTGTCTTGTTAATTTTGGCCATTCTGACTGGTATAAGGTGGTATCTCAGTATGGTTTTGATTTGAATTTCCCTGATAGCTAGTGACGTTGAACATTTTTTCACGTGTCTGTTAGCCATTTTATATCTTCTATGGAGAAGTGCCTCTCAAAATTTTTCAGCTTTTTACTTGTTAGAACAGAGTGACAATTTCCAAACTCCTCATACACAAATTAAAAATCAGAAATCTTTAAGTTGATTTTTTTAATCTGCTACTTTTCTAAATTCTTATTAGTCCTAGCAGTTTTTTCACAATGTTTTTTTTTTTTATTTAGAGGATTATCACTCACCAATAATGATACTTTCATTTTCTTTATTTAATCCTTAATAGTAGTTATGCCTTTTTTTTTGCCCTTATAACACTTTCCAGGAATTCTAGAAATATTAAATAAGTAGGATAAAAATCAGCTTCCTGCCTTATTCTTTGTCTTTTTTTTTAAGATGTTTGTTTATTTATTTGACAGAGAGAAAGATCACAAGTAGGCAGAGAGGAGGAAGCAGGCTCCCTGCTGAACAGAGAGCCCAATGTGGCCTCAATCCCAGGACCCTGAGATCATGACCTGAGCTGAAGGCAGAGGCTTAACCCACTGAGCCACCACCCAGGTGCCCTTATTCTTTGTCTTGTTGGGAATATGATTAGGTATCTCCATTAAAGGTTGTGTTTTACACTTATATCTTCAAGGTAATGAGTTAACTTCAAATGCATTTTCTGCTTATTTTTTTTAAAAGATTTTATTTATTTGTCAGAGAGAGAAGAGAAAGTGAAAATAAGCAGGGGGAGTGGCAGGCAGGGGGAGAAATAGGCTCTTTGTTGGGCAAGGAGCCCAGTGTGGACTCAATCCCAGGACCCTGGGACCATGAACTGAGCCAAAGGCCAACACTTAACTCACTGAGCCATCCAGGTGTCTTCTCTGCTTATTTTTTAATAAAGAATTACTGAACATTATTATGTAATGCTATTTAATGATTTTTTTTAATTTGGTCCAGTAATGTGATAAATTACATTGCCAGAATTTTCTGATTTTGAACCATTCTTGACTCCATATCAAACCCTATTTGATTGTCCTATATACATATATTTACTTTTTAAAAAATTAACTTCTTTTTTTGATGAGATAGAGTTGGGTATTTCTTGGGTAACTCTCCCACATTTATTATTTTCCGGGGGCAACTTAAAAACTGGAATATCTATTCCTTTGAAGTTTGATAAAATAACCTACTAAGCCCAAATGTGTTAGGAGTTTTTGAAGGGGGAAGGTCTTTGAATATTGTTTTAATTTTTTTATTTAGGTTTTCAGTTATTTCTCTTGCCCTAATTTTGGCCTTTTACATTTTTATTTTTGTCTATTTACACAGATATATAAGCCCTCTTCAAACTTTTAGGTTAATGAATATATAGTTTTTGATGATAATTATCTAACTTGTGTCAACAGCTTATGCCTGTATTTTCTTCTGCATTTTCCTTATTCTCTTTTAATTGAACCTCTTAGCTAGAAGGTTTTCTAGCCTATTCATATTGTCAAAGGAAATCTTGGTTTTTGATAATTATTCTATTCTCTTTTTTTATTTTACTGATATGTACATAGCTTTAGCTTTTTTTAGAGCTAAGTATGTTTCATTAGTCATTTACTATCAGATATAGAGTAAAATATAGGAATACAGATAGAAAATAAGCTACTATGTGGTATTTAAAAAAATAAAAGATGAAATCAAAACCAACCTAAATATTCACCAACATAAATGAGTGAATAACTTGAGATATAATCTAAATAGTGAAATGAGTTAGTTTAAACTATACACATAAATAGGGATGAAATTTGTAGAGTTGAACAGACCTCAATTTTTGAAAAAAAATGTGTAAGTATGATCTCATTTTCATAAGTTTAAAAACATGCAAAATCAGAGTGAGACCTTCCAGTCTGCAGGTAATCAATCACTTCCCTATCTCCTCTATGTTTGCCACCACCACACCATGTACATACATTTAACAATAAAAAGTGAATAAATAGCTCTGGTTCTGGAATGAGATACAGACTCACTTTTCCCTTTTCACCTTCTTGTTTCTAAAAACAGCTAAGTGCCCTGAAAAATACTCACCAGACAATGATAAAAGGACTCTGAAAGCTGGAAAGAAGAAAGATTCGCCAGGAATCTTAGGACTTGAGCAATGATAACACGTTGAGATTTGGGTTTTCTTTTAATCAGGGTTTTAATCTTTTAATTTAATTAAATGCTGGCAGAAAGGATGCCAGAAAACCTATAACCAGGAATCTTCAACATGTATACATACACAGATGTATTCACACACATACATCATCCAGGAAAGTCCAAGCTCTCTGACCAGTGGAGAGCCCAGGACAGACGTGCAGTGAGGCCAAACCCTTGCTTTATAATGCAGGTCCCATCTACAGCCTTTTCCACCAGGAGCAGTGGCAGCAGTGAAGTCTCAGGCATTCCCGGTCTTGGGTTCACCACTGAGCCACCCGCAATGCCAGTGTAAACAGCTCCTGAATCTCCCAGTGATATAAAGAGAGCCGGCCCAGGTCTCTCTTATGCACAACAAATGGTGACCAAGTGACACCCAGCACCATTCACCCCAGAGATACCACCAGCAGGGGCAGAAGGGGACCCCCAGAAGTACCGAAGAATGAAGTGCACTGAAATAGTATTTGCAAGGGCTCTGAAAACTAAACTGTCATGGGAACTAAAGCCACCAAAGGAGACCAGAACCTAGACATTAAACCTAAACTGAGCAACCACCCACTAAATGGAAGGATTAGATACGACCAAGGACCTCCAAAAATCCTAACAATAATGTCTACGGTACAGTTGAAAACTACTTGTCATGCCCAAACAAAACAAAACAAAACCAGAAAACTCACAAGAATGAGAAAAGACACCAGCACTGAGATGAATTATATGTTAGAAATATTTGACAAGGATTTTAGCTATCATAAAAATGCCTCAACAATGAATTGCAATTTTTAAGAACTAGAACATCTCAGCAAATAAAATCATTAAAAAAATGAAAATCACATAACTGAAAAATACAGCAAACAAAATGAAAAACCTGAAGGGTTTCAGTAGTAAGGTGGAGACAACAGAGGAAAAAAATCGCTCAACTTGAAGAAAGATCAATAGATTAACAGAATTTACTCGATCTGAAAAACAGGAAAAATAGAACAAAAAATGAGCAGAAACTCAGGGATAAGTGGAACACAACAGCAGAAGATTTAATATTCATATAATCAGAGTCCCAGAAACAGAGAAGGAAAGACTGAAAGAATATTCTTAAAAACATAGTGATGGTTAAAAACTTCCTAAATTTGATGAAAAATGCTGGTGGGAGTGTAAAATAATACAATTATTCTGAAAAATACTTCGGCAGTTCCTCTGAAAACTAAAATAGACATACTATACTGCCTAGTTATTGTACTCTTTGGCAATAACTTATTTGAGGAAAATAAAAATTGTGCCTACACAAAAGCCTGTCCATAAATGTGCATAGCAACTTTATTTGTAATAGCTTCGAAAACAAGTAGAAACAACTCAGATGTTCTTCAGCAGGTGAATGGTAAAACTGACTATGGTACATTCATAGTATGGACTACTACTCAGCAATAAAAAGGGAAAAATAATGATACAGGCAACAACTTGGATGAACTTCAAGAAAATTATGCTGAGTGAAAAGATAAAATTTTCAAAGGGTACATACTGCATGATTCCATTTATGTAATATTCATAAAGATAGCACAAAGATGAAAAACAGACTAGTGGTTGCCAGCAAGTGGGGCTGGGGAAGAACATGGGCATGGCTATAAAAAGCAAGCCTAAGTGAATTTTGTGGTGACAGTACAGTTGAGTATCGTGGCTGTCCAAAATGTACACATGTGATAAAACTGCACAGAGCTATACACACACACACACACACACACACACACACACACACACACACACACGATTACATGTACACATTATGAGGTTTAAATAAACTCTATAAGTTGTACTAATATCAATTTCTTAGTTTGGATTTTGCAGCATAGGGTAAACCTGGGGGAAGGGTGCATGGGACTTTCCAGCACATTTGTTTTAATCTTCTGTAAATCTATAATTATTTCAAAAAATTTTTTTAAATGTTTAAAATGAATAGCATAGAAAAATTGCAGCCAAACATTGGGAATCAATCTTGGACAGCTTTGTGGGATGCCATTTACTCTGGGATTCTAGAAGTAGGGACAAAATTGATAATTTCATGCTTTGGAAAGTGAGAAAGCTTCTGGTGAACTCTTTCCTATGAAGAAAAGCAGTAGAAGTTAACCTCTGCTGAATATACAGAATCTGTCAGCACATTATGTTATGAACCAATTAGTTAAGCAAGATAACTACAAAAAGGAAATATATCAAAACCATCTAAGGAATGAAAATGGAATCACAACTATATCATTATAAAACAACTGAGTCTCAGCACTGTATGTCTTAGGTTAGTGATGAAGAGAATGTATGAAATAATTTTAGCAATATCCATGGCAAAATAGATACTGTTTCTATAAATAAGTTATTAGCAGAAAAAATCCAGGGGTGCCTGGGTGGCTCAGTTGGTTAAGCGACTGCCTTCAGCTCAGGTCATGATCCCGGAGACCCGGGAACGAGCCCCACATCGGGCTCCCTGCTCCGCGGGAAGTCTGCTTCTCCCTCTCTCACTCCCCCTGCTTGTGTTCCCTCTCTGGCTGTGTTTCTCTCTGTCAAATAAATAAAATCTTTAAAAAAAAATCCATAAACTTATCAATGATTATAAATAAACATAATTCATACTTTTTTCACAATCCATTGGTGATTTTCAAACTAGACTCTAGCTAAAATGTGCAGTTTCTCAGAGTATCTGGTAAAAAGCAGTTCTAAGAACATAGGTTTAAAGGGCACTGCTCTCTGTAAAAAGGCCCTGATGGGCGCCTGGGTGGCTCAGTGGGTTAAATCTCTGCCTTTGGCTCAGGTCATGATCTCAAGGTCCTGGGATCGAGGCCTGCATCGGGCTTTCTGCTCTGCAGGGAGCCTGCTTCCTCCTCTCTCTCTGCCTGCCTCTCTGCCTACTTGTGATCTCTCTCTCTGTCAAATAAATAAATAAAATCTTAAAAAAATAAAAAAGGCCCTGAATGATGTAACTAGTCTTCATATCTATCATTGAGTTCCTGTCAGTATATTAAGGAATCGCCTCTGGAAATAACTAGAGTGGAAATAAAATTTGTTTAGCTGCATGCATCAGGAGATATTCAGTATTATCTTAACTTTTCCATATATCTCTTTGGCTCCTGTTACTTTATACAAATGAAGAAACATTGCTGCACCAAGATAAATGGCTGTTGAATAATGATAGTAAAACATTTGGCTTCTTTATTAAAATAAAAAGCACAAAGCAAAATAACATACTTTCTACAAATGTGTCCACAACTACTAAAAACATGAAGACATGCATGTAATGATGCCCACCAAATTCAACACAGCAGGAAGGAACTTGATTTGGTGTGGCCAAGCAAAATACTTACATGAGAAATGCACTAACTCATTACTTCTTAACCTGGATAATAGATATATGGTATTTATTTTATTATTTCTTTTTTGTATGTCACAAATATTTAATAATAATAAATAGAATATAATTTCATATTCAAATTCTTCTCCTTGGAGACTGTGACCTCATTCTTGCTTTGACTGTACCTACAGAGAAGTCTGAGGTTCATCTGAGTTTTTTTTTCCCTTGTGAAAACTTTCAAAATTTTCTTGCAATTGCTGATGTTCTTAAATTTCACAATGTATCCATATGTGAATTTTTCTTTATTTATCCCATTTGACATCCTAAGAATCTTTCAACATGATTTAAACTTGCTTTAGTTCTGAGAAATTGTGCAAGATTTTTCCTCAATAATTTCCTCTCCGTCTAATTTTATCCTCTCCTTAGTCTCTTAATATTTAGATTTTATATGTCTACTAAATTTCACATATCGTAACTTTTCTTTTATAATTTCTCCCTCTTTATCTTCCTAATTCTTTCCATGAGAATGTCTTGTCCTGATCTTCTACTTTAATTTATTTCCAGTAGTAATCATTCCCCTTTTTGTCCCATCTATTATTTAATTCTAATTATTACCTCTTTATGGTCAATTTTTCCACTATGTGTGCTTTTTTAAATAATGGCTTGCTTTTTCTTTATTTTACCACATATTATAGGTTATTTTATTTAGCATTTTTGGTCTTCCTATTTCATCTAATCTTATTTGCTCACTTTCTTTACTCTCCTTTATGATTTAATTTATTATCCTTCAAATGTCTGGCTCCTTTTGGCAGTGAGTACATCTTCCCCTGCGGGTGTCCAGTATCTTTGCTGGTAATGTGGATAGCGTATAGCAGCATGTGCTGTTCCTTGTTTTGTTAGGGAAGGAGGATTGCAGCACAGTGCAGTGACTTAGGAACCATATTCTGGACTTGATCCTCTCTCTGCTGTCCCATTTGCTGATCCCCAACAGGTAGTACTGCCCCTCAGGGAACTTCTGCTCTAGCACTGCTCTTTCCCTAGAGCCTTTCTCCCTTGGTTTGTTTATCTAGAGCTCAGAAGAATGAGCAGCGGAGAAGGGAGCAGGGATTTCTTAGAAGCCTGTAGGGCGCCTCAGGCTGCATGGTTTTGAGCCTGTCTAATGTCACTCTGCTCTTCTCAGTGGTCCTGGGCAAGGCCCAGTGACTTTTCTAATGAGGGGGCAGGTGGGCAGGTGGATGCCACCACAAAGTCTGATCAGGATTCCAACACTGACAAGCAAGATGACTCAGACTTGACTTTATTTGCACTCTGTTACTTTTGAGGAAATCCATAAGCCAATAATCAAAGAATTAATGCAAATGGAAAAGGGAACATAGTTACCTAGGATGTCTCCAGTCCTTCATGGAGGATGTCTAAAGTCTGGCCATCTACCCAGTGGAGGAGAGTGCCAATCCAGCCAGAGCATTCCAAGGCCAAGATTCATGGCCTTTTGCCATTAGGCCACATCCCCTACAAAGGCCTTCCTAGATATGAGGCAGAATCTTGCTACACCTGGACTGTCTTGCCACTTCATAGGGCCTGCAACAGTCATCTGCACTGTATCATCTCTTTCTACAGTGGCAGGAACCTTAATTCTTTTCTTTTGTCCCCATATTAGTTTCCCTTACCATTGAAGTGCAGACACTCTATTTCTGTATCTCCAATAGTTTGCACATTGCAATAAATACTTGTTTTGTTATTACTTTTTTGTTTATGAGCAAATGGAGGGAAGTAATGGGTTAACATGATAAATGTTAAATAGCTGAAATCACAATTCACAAATGAGACATTTATTTGTGAGGCAGTTCCCATCTAGGGGTGTTGATCTTGGCATGAATTCTACTCTAACATAAGGAAAGGAAGGTGCTCCCCAAAACCAAGGGGAGTATCCAAAGGTCAGAAGCAACTTAGGAACATGGGGGCTAACAGAAAAAAATTTAGGCCAGCTATCAAGATTCTATAAAAAAGTGAAGGAGAAAAACAAAGTTAATCTTGTTCAGGTCAGTTAATATAATTGTGGGGCCTCAGTAGATTGATTACAGGGAAAAAAAAACAACTAACATAGCAAAACAAAACCTGTCCCAGGGACATCTGAGGTGACCCTTGACCTCTCTTTTATCAGTGTTGGGTCTGCACTTCCTATGAGTGGGCAGATTCCACCCCTGAAGGAGGTGAGAGCAGCATCTAAAACATCAAAGGAACTGTGGAGAAAATGTCTCCCTTAGCACTGTCTTCCTAACTCTTCCACTCCAAGCATCCAGGGGTCTGGGATGGTGAAGCAGTCCCTCCAGCAGTGTCTGTGGGAGAGGTTACAGTCATCTCTTTCTGAATTCCTAGGTAGATAAGAAACTATTTTCCATGTAATTTTTGAAAGTTTTCCAATCTCTGAAATCCTGTATCTGTGCTCAGATTTAATGAGGCCATTAACTAAAGATGTTTCATGTTTGAGAGTTATTTTTAAGGAACACAAAAAATAAATTAAATGATGGGTATATACAATCAAGTAAAGGGTCATTACCCTCCTTTGAACAACCAATATACAGAAATTAATGGAGACTTCTCAGTTTAAAAATATTTTCAAGGAGCAAGACTAAATTACTATGGGAAAAATGAAAAGTTAATTAGTTATTTTTGACTTGTGCCGGGCTTGATTGTTATGCAATCTTTTGAGGTCATTTTTAGAAATAGGGTACTCATGTGTCCAAGGTGCAAAGCCCATCTGCTTGTTCTTGGGGTTCTAATTAACTTCCATGCTGGTTTGATTAACACTGGCATTTGTTTTTCCTAGTGGAAAGCAGCCACTGTATGAAAGAGCTTAAGTGAGTCACCTTTTGTTAGCAGGTTTGACAATCACAAGGTTTTTTACTACATGGCATCAATTTTTTTTTATCTGGACTTTGAAATACATGACTTTTCTTAGGTGTAAAGAGTTAGGTAAAATGAGTATCTTTTTTATTTCTTCTCCAAAAGTCAAGGGGCACAATTATTATGTTTCTATGAAGATAGGCATGAGAAACAATATAAAATGGGTCATTTCATTTATAGTCAGTATATTATATTAGTATTACAATATTAAAATAACCATAATATTTTATACCTTTAATATCCACCTGGATAGCATACACAACATAGTGATTTCTGAGTTTCTGAACCTATTACTAGGGTTCTTCTCTCTCCATCTCAGCCCCCTGTTGCAGTAGCCCTGCCCTGGACATTAGTGTCATTCAACTGCTCTACAACAAAACCACCAAACACTCTACTTTCTGACCACAGTGACCCTCTTCCCTTCCAGCTAGAGAGGCACGATCAGTGCCTGTAGTGGTTGTTAGGATGAGATATAGATCACAGAAGAGCATTTAAAAGGACATTTTGGTAAAAAAGAGAATAAATGAGATTCTGAACCAAAGTGGTAGGTATGAGAAGGTGAAAGACCAGAGTAAGAAATACTGTATAGGCAGAAGAGTAAATTCTGCCTTATTCGAAGAGCTTATCTGAAGAGCAAATGTGAAAACTGAGGGAAAAGAAGTGTATCAGTCTTCCTCTATTGCTACATAACAAATTACTCCAAACCTCGTGGCTTAAAGAACATACATTTATTATCTCTAGTTTCTTTAGGTCAGAAGTTTGGACATGGCTTCGCTGGTACTCTGCTCAAGGTTCAGAAAGCTGACATCAAAATGGTAGTGGAGCTGTATTTCATCTGGAGGCCTGACTAGGGAAAGATCAACTTCCAAATTTCCTCAGGTTATTGGCAGAATACATTTCCTTGCAGCTATAGAATTCATGAGAACTTATTTCTTCAAAGCCAGCATGGAACAGGGTGTCTCCTGTTTTCCTGTGCAAAGGACCTACATGATTAAGGCAGGTCCACTCAGGATAATCTCCCATTTGATTTACTAAGAGTTAAGTGGTTAGGGACCTTAGTTACTAGGAAATTTCTTCACCTTTGCCATATTCTACTAGTTAGAAGTGAATCGCAGTTCTGGCTGCATTAAAGAGGAGAGAATTACAAAAATGTACGTATTTCAGGGGGTACAAGTCACAAGAGCCACTTTAGAATCCTGTCTATCATAGAAAGAAATAAGCACAAGTCTAAAGATTTGATCGTAGGGAATGGGAAAATGATGGCACTCATAAAATGATATTCCAAAAAGTCAACATATAAAAGAATTTAGGAAAGCAGACAAATTCAATTTTGTACTCATTGAAATACCAAAGATATAAGAAGAGTTGACCAGAGGAACTGAAAATATAAGATGGAACAAAAGATGGAGGTCTGAATTAGAAATACTAATTTATCCACAGATGTTATATGTTAAAGTCATGAGATTGGGTTACCTCATTAAAGGACAGAATAAAGAAAAGAAAACCTTGGTGGAAGGGAAATAGAAGCCAGTAAAGTAAAGAGGAAAGCAATTAGAAATCTAAAAATAGAATAAATGTCATGCTCTATTTGAAGAAAAATGACTAGAAATATAGGAGAAAATGGAAGAAAGCAAATGCCTCCTCCCCGCCCCCTGCTCAGGTTATGATCTCAGGGTTGTGGGTTTGAGCCCCATGTCAGGCTCCCTGTTCAACAGGGAGTCTGCTTCTCCCCCTCCTGCAGCCCCTCTTCCCCACTCATGCTTTCTCTCTTTCTCAAATAAAAAAATAAAATCTTAAAAAAAAAAAATGAATTCAGATTCCCAGGCCCAACTCTCAGAGATTCTGCAGTGAGAACTATGATTCTATCTGTTGACAAGCACTCCAGGTGATTCCTAATCAATATTTTCAGAAACTTTTTTCCAAGGATTAGTAAAATAAGAACAGCATAGGAAAGGATAGAGGTTTCTTAGAGTGTATATCACAAAGCTGTAGTCTAAACACTCCCTGTAAGAAACATCAAAGGGGTTTTGAAAAATTCAGAGTCTTGAACTCTACTTTAGACCTATTGACTCTGAATTTGCATTTTAATAAATGTCACAAGATATTTTTATGCCCTATAATTTTAAGGCCAAAGTGTGGTAACTAAACTGGCACAGATCCTTGTTACTCGTTTGGAATGGGAGATGAGTATAGAAATTGAAAAAAAATGTTTAGAAGTGTTTATAATGATTCAATATTGATGTGACATCCAAGTGCAGAATCAGTGATCTCATTAGCAGTGTATACATCAAATTGGATGTTATAAAACTCACATGTGGCACGGTGCTATAATGTGTGATTAATTAGATTAATTCATTAACCATAACCCCAAAATACCTAAAAATATAAGAAAAATAATTATATTTTTACATCTTGTTATTTTAAAATAATTTTAATTTTCAATCAAGCTTGTTTGAAATTTGTAGTCTAACATTATTAATTAGGTAAATAAAATTTGTATTTATTTTTTAACTCTAATTTACAAAGGATGAAATGAACTTCACTAGATCTTTTTGCCAAGAAAGACATAGCTCTTCTAGATGCAGCCATAATAGCAAACCAAATGATGATAGTGGAAGTATCTCCAAGAAAATGAAGATGAGTAGACTACATAATGTTTTTACCACAAATTATATACAATTCCTTATACATTGGATTTGATTTTTTAGTCAGAATTCATGGGGAAGCACTAAAACCAAGGAATATTATTTTTTAGTCAGAATTGATGGGAAGGTGCTAAAACCAAGGTATATTATTTTGGAAATATTATTTTGGGTTAAAACCATAAGGAAACAACATAAAGAACATAAATAACTTAAAATCAAAACAATTTTTTTAAAGATTTTATTTATTTATTGGACAGAGAGAGCAAGAGAGCACAAGTAGGGGGAGCAATAGAAGGAAAAGGAGAAGCAGGCTCCCCGTCAGGGAGCCTGATGCAAGTGGGGTTTGATCTCAGGACCCCGAGATCCTGATCTAAGCTGAAGGCAGATGCTTAACCATCTGAACTACCAAGGCACCCCCAAACAATTTTTTAAAAGAGTTTTGAATTCAAAAGCTGGTAGAATTTCAGTAATTCTCACTTAAATATTATACTTTGAAGACTTCTTGTAGACTAGCAGTTTGGCTTACTATGAATAAAAATCTAAATATTAATTCTTAAGATATAAGTAAAAATTATGTCAAAATATTTGTTTGAAAATGTTGGGTGTATCTGTGGCAAGGTGGGTAGCTCAAGTACCCCTCTGAAGTGACACCAAAGCTCAAAAATTAGGAACTGTTTAATGGAAAGGACAGAAACACAGATTCAGTAAAGCTAATGACTCAGTTTCACTTACAATTTGTTGAATGCACAGATATTGCTACTATGGCATTTTTCTTTTAGTATAACTCAATTCAGACGTGAAGCTGATAGGAAAAGAGTTTCCTTCCTTCCTCCCTTCCTTCCTTCCTTCCTTCCTTCCTTCCTTCCTTCCTTCCTTCCTTCCTCCCTCTCTCCCTCCCTCCTTCCCTCTCTCTCTTTTCTTCTTCCCTCCCGCCCCCCTTTCTTCTTTTTTCTTTCTTCCTTCCTTCCTTCCTTTTATTTTTAGCCTCATTGCCAACAAACACAATTAGCCCTGAAATGTATAAAAGTAGTCAGAAAATGGGGTTTGGAATGTAAGTTTTGTGTAGAAGTATTTTCTGATGGAACATTTCACAGGCGCAAGAACAGGGAAACATTCTGGGTTGTTGCCCAGATATCGGAGCTTCAGCAAAAAGTATGCTCAAAATGGAGCTTCCTTCATCAATAGAGTCTCTTCCTATTAAAAAGTTTTCAGTGGAATGAAACAGAATATGTGGTGTCATAATGAAAACTGTGATTATGTAAAGGCTAATGTATTAAATTTGAGATTATTCTCTATTTTATAAACATTGAATGTGTAAAATTCCATATTTATATTAAAATTGTTGCATAAATGAGGCATGATATTTATTCAGGCAAAAGTTTTATTGAAAATGTTTAAACTAGGAGCACCTAGGTGGCTCAGTCAGTTAAGCATCTGTTTTCTGTTCAGGTCATGATCACAGGGTCCTGGGATCAAGCCCTATATGGGGCTCCCTGATCAGTGGGCAGCTTGCTTCTCCCTCTCCCTGCCCCCACCTCATGCTCTCACTATCTCTCTCTCTCTAATAAATAAATAAAATCTTTAAAAACAAAAACAAAAACAAAAAAAATGTTTAAACTAGGTAATAAACAATCCATTTCCAGTTTGTTCTCAATTTCTTAAGATGTGATTTTACAGACAGGCTTGCTTATTTGCCTGAGACATTTCATATTATTAATTGTCTTAATACTTCCATGCAAGGAAGGAATGGGACCTATTTTTTGATAGCAAATAAAGTAAAGGACAAAATGAAATCTAAAAGCATGAAAGAACAGAATTTCTACAACTTGATATAATAAATTCCATGGTTTAACAATAGGTATTACTGAAAGTGTGATTATCTTGATACTCCTTACCTTTAGAAAGTTACTACCAAATATCTCACGCATTTGATAGAATATTGTAAAATTACTGTTTCGTCAAAAGAAGAATACACAGAAATTTCCATACATGGGAATTTCATGGCTTTGGAATCCATTTCTTTTCATCTAAATATAATTTAAATTTAACTGCAGCTTTATAGGATGAATTATTAAAATCATCTACTGATGAAAGGTTGAACATAAATTTTGAAAACAGATCATCACTTATTTTATTTTGGATTAAAGTTAAGAACAATACCTTAAACTTCCTGAAATTATATCTTTCTCACATTCCTGTCAATATTCCTTTGTGAGCCAATGTACTTAAAAGGTAATATGAAAGGATAATATAGAAACTATTTAGGTATGAATTATCTTCTACAAGTACACAGTTATAATATACTCTAGATTCGATGAATTAGGTAATAAGAAAGCTACTTTCACATCAAAGACAAATTTGTACTTATGTGTTATCCAGAATGAATATATAGGGGATAATATGGGGAGTTGTTATTTCACTTAAAACTTTCTGTTCCTGGGGTGCCTGGGTGGCTCAATCATTGGGCATCTGCCTTTGGCTCAGGTCATGATCTCAGAGTCCCAGGATCAAGCCCCACATCCGGCTCCCTACTCAGCGGGAAGCCTGCTTCTCCCTCTCACGCTTCCCCTGCTTCTGTTCCCTCTCTAGTTGTGTTTCTCTCTGTCAAATAAATAAATAAAATCTTTAAAAACAAAACAAAACAAAGAAAACTTTCTGTTCCTGTTATGATTGCAGAATACTACACTGCTATTAGTAATATGGCTGTACTCTATATTAATTGTAATTAATATTACAAGCACATTTTCAATGTATTATGTTTGACTTTTATAATTCTTGTCAGTTTATTTTGTTTTGATTACATTTATTGGAATATAATTTTATGTTGAATCTTATATTAAAAATTTGCATTTGGTAATGTCTTGGATTTTGATTTTTATTTTTAATTCATATTTTATTTTTATTTTTAGTCCATATTTATTGTATTTTACTAATGTATTAGTGGACAACAGGTTGGGGAATAAATACTGGTCTTTTACCTCACAGATAGTTTGAAAAGCACTGCTCTAGAGTATTAATAAAGATACACAGGAGAGGTTGAAATACAAAGAGAAGAAAAAAAGTGACAGAGATAGAATCAGATGAAAATGAAGAACAGGCACGGGAAAGAAAAAAGGAATAGGAAAAGTTGGAAGGGATGAAGGGTAGAGTCACAAAGTAGAAGCCTGGTGTTCATCATCTTCCATCTAGTAAGTTCCAAGGAACTTCAAGGTTCAAGGTGTTGTCACACTTAAGGGAGGCTATGGGGTCATGATGATGGACATGACTGGTGATGAAGGTGAAAATAGTTTGTGTCACATCAACGACATGGACAATAAAGCCTCTGAAAGAAAGGATACTTGCAAGTGAAGATAACAAAATGATAAAGAAAATGAAGAATACAAAGGTGTGGATCTTGAAGCAAACATTCCCATGTCAAGAATGGGGAGAGAAAAGTAACCATTTAATGTCATCCACTTCAATGAAGGAAGGATTGTGAATGGTGGTGGTAGGATAATGGTCTGGAAGAGCCTTCCAGAAAAAGGAGGGGGGGGTGCTCCTCCTTGTACCTTGAGTGTGAGAAGTAGAAAAAGAATTTACTTCCAGTGTAAGATCTGATATAAAAGGCACCTCCAAAAGAAAGCCGCGCTTCAGTTTCAGGGAACTGAAGCAGAACTTAGAAAAGAAATGCAGGTTGAAGAACTCTGTACTAGAAGTAACATTTCCACCTCACGTGATGGACAGGTAAGGAAAAGTCCAGAGTTTATAAAGTAGGTGTGTGGGGGGAGAGTGAGCAAGTTGCATCATCATTAATTTCATGTACACTTAAGGATGACTACCTGAGATAACAGGTGAACTACATGGATAATAAAAATGCTGAAGTTAAGGAGAGGTAAGAAATCATGAGAAATGTTGCCAAAGGGAGAGGTGAGCAGTGAGAATTTTATTAGTAGAGAATTTTGTACCCCTAAAAGGCCTATAGTAGGCAGAATGATGCCCCCCACCAAAGATGTCTGCATCCTCATACCCAGAACCTATAAATACACTACATTACATGGCAAAAGTTGACTGATGCCCTTCTTAAATTAAGTATTCTGAGATGGAAATGAACTTATCCTGGATCATCTAGGTGGGACTAATATAATCCTAAAGGTCTATATAAGAGGGAGGCAGGAGAAATGAAGTCAGAAAAGGAGAGCTGCTGATGGAAACAGACCAGAGTGATGCCATGGCTGGCTTTGAAAATGGAGGAAGGAGCCATGAATCAAATAATGCAAGTAACCTCTAGAAAATAGAAAAGGAAAGAAAAGAAAAAGTTTATTCCTTAGGGCATTCAGAACAGGTAATCCTACTGACACTGATTTTAAACCAGGGAAACCCATTTCAGACTGTTCACCTCCAGAGCTGAAAGATGATAAATGTGTATTGTCTTAAGCCACTAGGTATTAGTTTGTTCCAGAGCAATAGCAAATGAATACACCTCTATTATGTTTTAATTAAGATGTTTGATTATAATGATAAAACCATGATTCCCTCTTGTACACACACACACACACACACACACACATGCACAAATACATATATAACATGCACATACAATCACAGATTTGCAAAACACTGCATTGGAACCAACATGTAAAAGAGTGCAAAATTAAACTATTTTACTTACTGGTTTTCTTTGAATTTGCAAGTTTTTTCTTTAAGATTTTATTTATTTATTTGTTTGTTTATTTTAGAGTAAGAGAGCAAGTAAGCGGGGTGGGGGCAGGAGGGGAGCAGAGAGAGAGAGGGGCCAGCAGATTCCCCATTTGGCATGGAGCCCTATGTGAGGCTCAATCTCAAGACATTGAGATCAGGACCTGAGCAGAAACCAAGAGTTGGATGCTTAACTGACTGAGCTACCGAGGTGCCCCAAAGTTTCAAGTTTTATACAAAGCTGATACATTAATCCGTATTGACAGTATAGATGCAAAACAAATATAGTCACTCTTCTGATCTTAAAGGAACTGCTAAAGTAAAAGTATAAGGTACTCAAAATCATCATTTAAAAGAGAATCTTCCAAGGGGGGTAATTACAATATAATAAGAAACAATTTCATAAGGCCATGACTCTTAAAACTTAAAGTAGATGAAAGTCATTGTTGAAAAAATTTTATATCTCTTAGGAATTTATTGATTTTAAAAGATGAGCAGGAATGGCACTACAAAGAGAGAATCCCAAGAAAGAAGCTTTGCACAAACATCTGTTTTTACTAGCCTTCTTGTACAGCAGTAAAACCCTCTGTTGTCCCAAGGCAAGACCTTAGGAAGTGCCCACCAACAGTTTAAACAGTCATTATGCATGTACTGTGTTCTCATCTCTGCCCTAAGGAAGTTCAACAGCAACCCAGTACTTTTTTATTTACATGCTTATTAAAATCACACAGGTAAAACGTTTCCAAATGTGTTTTCAGAACACATTTTATTTTAGTGCTTTCAAATGTTTTGAGGATAATTGTTAGAGGAATGAAAAAAATATATAGGAGCTCAGTCTGAGAATAAAAATCTGTTTTGGCATTTTAATGTCGAAAGACTTGAGAACTGCCAAATGTTTGCTAATCAAGAAGCAGTAGAAATTCACAATCAGTCTCTAAAATATAAAACAATTCTATTCACTGTAAAAATATGTTTACTGCACTTACTTACCGGCTGTTTAGCACAAATGTTTTTTGTCCCAAAGTGGAAAAGCTGGCAATTCTTTAATTTCCAAAGTGCTCATAGAGTGCAGCTGTAGATAGACAAGGCTTCTCTTAATAGTGTATCCAGGTACCATTGGCTTCCCTTTTGTCAGATATCGGTTTTATTTGAAGTCAACAGAAGCCCTTTCCCTTTTCCCTCTGGCACAATTTGTAGCTATTGTGTTCTTAGAGAAGCACAAGGCATCAGGGCATGGACTGATTTTGCTCTAAACTCATTCAGATGCAATGTTGACATTTTTGGGGTAACTTCATATTTTTTGCTTCCTAGTGCACTACAGCCTTCAAAAATAGCTGAGTATTACACTTGGGACCAATCAACATTAAAATATCTGCTACCCAGAGTAAAATTCCAACAATAACTACAGTTTTTAACAGCTCAAAGCACACACCTTAGACTTGAAGGAATTTCACTGTCCTTTTTAAAAGGCAATTTCTTTAGTTCAACCATAGTTTCATCTCCCTTATTGGATCCCAAATTTCCTTTTCAAGTATGAATCTTAGATCAGTGGATTAGTGCTTACTGATATAATCTTCATCTTTTGGTCTCACAATAAAAGCACAGTCATCAGGGAAAGATTGCCTTTAATGTATAGGAATCATGACTCCAGGAATCAGTAAAATAATTCTGTTGCCCATCAAAGTAAAACAAGATTACGTCTGTCTTAACTCCTCTTTGGAACAAAGATGTCTGATGTTCAAGAAAGAGGGGGAAAAAACAGTAAAAAGTAAACTTTTTGGAAGTCCCAATATTCAATGAATACCATATGGTACACAACTATTTTAGAAAGAGAAAAATGGTAAGAAAAGGGCTTTAACTGGTTAAATGTGCTCTTGGGCAATATAAATGTCAACATATAAATTACAGGAGCATCACCATCTTACCTTGGATTCAGCCTGTCAGCAGAGTAGGCACTAGCTAAAGAGATGCTCAAGGTTCCTTCAAATGGGAGGACCTTTCTCAGATACCCAACTTTTTCCAGCTTGGCACACCTTTCAGAAACTCACATTTCACTACCACCTCTTAAAATACATCAAAAAACAAAACAAAACAAAAAACCCCACCAAAATAATCACTATAGAAGTCTTACAGACTATTACCTACACTGAGTAGGAGATTCATCCAAGAGAGTTCATATACCTGATTAGCAATATTCCTCTGAGTAAAATAGGAAGTTGAAAAAGATATTTGATGGAATAAGTATTTTGGGTACTTATTTCTGAGGCCACTTTAAATTTCACAATAACCCTCTAAGGGAAATAAAACTCCTATTAGAGACTTAATTAAGTTAAAAAGAACTCTAACAGGAAAACATAAAAGCCACATAGCCACAGCTGACTCCAGGCATTAAGACCTATAAAAGAATATCTATGAAGCAGAGATGGGGCCAGAAAATTCAGAGATATATGAATAAATTTCTGCTTTCACCCTGCATTTTCCAGCCCCTGCACTGGTACAAGAATAAAGACTCTAGAACATTATGAAGCACTGATTACTCAACAATATGCTGTGAATATAATTTCCCATCACTTTTTTTCTTCTAGGCTTGGATGCTTGATCATTATGGAAAATTATATATGTTTGTCATATCAGATCAGTGTCTACAGGTCAGGGAGGAAAAGTTTTGAAACTAAACAAACTTCCAGATGATTAAATTATGGGGATCTAGGGACACCTGTGTGGCTTAGTCAATTGAGCAGCTGACTCAATTTTGGCTCAGGTCATGAGATCAAGCCCTAGATGGGCTCTGAGCTCAGTGCCGAGCCTGCTTGGGATTCAATCCCTCAGCCCCCCATCTCACCTCCATTAGTGCATCCTTGTGCTCTCTCTCTCTAAAATAAATAAATAAATAGAAATTTCTGGGGATCTAATGTACAGTATGGTGATTATAGTTAGTAATACTGTATTATATACTTGAAAGTTGCCAAGAGAGTAGATCTTAAGTACACACACACACACACACACACACACACACAGTAACTATGTGAGGTGGTAAAGGTATTAGCTAAGACTATGGTGGTAATTATTTTGCAATATAGAAGTGTATAAAATCAGCATCTTGTACACTTTAAACTTACACAATTTTACCTTTCGATTTTATATCAGGAATCAGGGAGCCAGTTAATGGAGTGTACGTTAACATGGTCCAAGAAATGTGTACATGTGGAAAACAGATATATTTAACAGATAAACTTTAATCACTTAACATTCTGACCTCATTTTCCTCCAATTTTCCTTAAAGATATTCAACAAAACACATTTTCAAAAAGCAATGGCATATTGAAAAACCAAATTTGAGCAGACCCTGCACTCAGACTCCAGAGCGTGTGTTTGTGTACATGGAGATGGAAGAAGGGGAGGTGGGAGAAAACAGAGGCGGGATGTGAACTCTGGTTGTGATTGAGGACTAGACACCTGACATGTTCCCCATTTAGCCTTCCAACTAATGGATCAAATGAGAAACTGTTTTGCTCTGTTTCAGAACTGTTTCAGAACTGATTGACATTTTAATTATTCTACAGCTGGAAGTGTTAATCACACTAGAGAATGAGGGAATAATTCCCAGCTGGTAAATTTTCACACAATACCTTGGCAGGCACCAACATGCAGATAGTTTAAATCATTTGTTGAAGAATAAAAAAAAATATTTAAAATCCCTTCAAAAATTAAACCAGCAACAGTAGATCTATGCTTAAATATCTCCTTAACTATGGTCTGCACTTCTTATTTTTCACTGTCAGAGTCAAAACATTTTATGAATCTAAGGAAATTACAAATTTAAATATAACTAATTTGAATAGTGTGAGATGATTAAAAGGAATTAAGGTAATGAATTAGCTTTGTTTATAAAATATAAACTTTATTACTCTTCAGATTTTCATTATTTTTATTAATAGAAGTCTCTCGCTGAGAAAGTCCATGTTGCCTTTTACTTAAATGTCTCAAAAGACATGTTTAATTCAGGGAAACATTTAGGTTAGTTCTTTACATATTTATCTGATCAGATCAGAAGAATCACCTAGAGTGTTATTAAAAACTCTCTTAGAACTTCTGATTTGATAGCTCTGAGATGAGCCCTGGGAATCTGAATTATCAAAAAAGACCCTGGGAGATGCTTAAAATTGGACAACTTTGGAAAATACTGGAAAGCATATCTGGATTTATCAATTAAACTTTAACTCTATTTGCACATAGAGAAAAATATGTTTTTTCCCAAATAGTAAAAGGTAGAGACAAGTACCCAAATTAATCAAAATACAAAATTTCTGCCTGTTTAAGTGATAAAAAATAAATTAGAATTTTTTCCATCAAATTCTAATAAAAATTCTAGTTCTGACAGGTAATAAAACTTTTGACAGTCAAATATTTTTCAGTTTTTAACTTAGCTGTAAACACTGAGAATGTGTGTGTGCTTGCCTTTTAACAAAAGGAAAACTTTTGAACAGAAAATACATTCTGAGAGGAATACTATTAACTCAGATATTAACATTTTGCCTTCAAAGCAACTGTTTCCTGGATTTTCCTTAATCTGTAAGAAAGTGTCAAGCTTCAAAAATAATTATAAAGATGTTTTGAATCCATATGAAATACACAGCAACATAAGTATGCTAGTGTCCCTGATTAATTAGGGAAAGTCTTCAAGGAAAGGATGGAGCTGTCCAGCATTTAGTTCTATATAGTGTTACTATGCACTAGGTTTTGCTCCAAGTAAAAAAGCAACCTCAAGGTAGCTATTAATGTTATCATCATCATTCCCATTTCCATGTTACAGATGTGAAGATGGAAATATAGAGAAAATGGAGAATTCACTTAAGATTACAACTTTCTTAAACTATTAATTAGCAGATCTGAAAGCTGAACCTATGACTTCGGGCTAATTTAAAAAACTGGATCTATACTGCTCCTTCATTTTTTATCTTTCTTCTAAATATATTAATAAATACAACCATCAGTAAGTTGGTATCTTTCATGATCCATTAGACTCCCCCCGCCCCTCAGTTCGGGAATAAAAATCTAGAAAAAATTGCCAGCCCTCTGAGAAGGCTGTGGAGGCAGCCCTGCTGCATCAGACACTGTCCATGGTGCTGCTGCTCCAGCTGCTGTTTTGAGATCTAGGGAAGTAAGGAAAGAAAGTAAATAGAACTGACTTCCAGAACTAAAGGTTTAGGAGGATATTTTCAGAAAGTCTTTAAGTTGTAAAATAAGTGAATGTGGCTGGGTTATTTTTCAGAGATCTCTTTAATAAACTGACAAAACAAAACAGGGACCAAACTCGTGGTGATCCCAGTATTTGGAAAGGATCAACTTCCCATTCCGCATTCGTTTTGTCTTTCCCATTCCTTTGCTTCAGCTTTTTTTTTTTTTTAGATTTTATTTATTTATTTATTTATTTATTTATTTATTTATTTATTTATTTATTTATTTCACAGAGAGAAATACAGCGAGAGAGGGAACAGAAGCAGGGGGAGTGAGAGAGGGAGAAGCAGGCTTCCCGCTGAGCAGGGAGCCTGATGTGGGGCTTGATCACAGGTCTCCAGGATCTAGACCTGAGCCAAGGGCAGACGCTTAACGACTGAGCCACCCGGGCGCCCCTGCTTCAGCTTTTATTGTAATAAGGATGAAATGGCTTCTTGACCCATCATTTAACATTTAGAGGAAAAAATGATTTAACAAAATTAACTTCATTCTTTCTCTAAGACTTATGTTGTTTTATTTCAGCAAAGAAGTAAATCCAGCCTTACTTTTCAAGTAAAACTCACTTTTAGAATAAGAAAATAGTTCTCTACGGACATTGTACCTTCTGATTTTTGTTGTTGTTAAGAAAGCTGAAGCAAATTGCCTCTGCTCTAGGTTGTGAAGCTCTTAAGCCCTCGGGTTGCTGATTTACAAGCTTGATGTCAACATGCTGTATCTTTTTATGTCCCAGTTTATAATGCAGTTATGCAGGCCTCTTAAGCTATTAAGACATCTTCATTGACGTTGCAATTTGTGTATATGTTTTATACCTCATTAAATTCTCATCTTTCTAGCTCACAGCAATAGGCTTCTGGCCTAGGCTACAGCATAATCTTATAACATAATAAAAAATGTAAAATCATCACAGAGAAATTTGATGGTCTTTATCCCCAATCAATTGATTTATTGGCGATAATGGCTTTAGAGTCAAATAGAAATTTGTCCACGCTATAACTCAGGTAATTTCTAAAAGAAGTTTAGCATCCTTGTCAGTAAATCTTTTTTTTTAAGCTATATAAATGGCTCACAGATTAACAGTATAGACTGTTTCTCTACAAAATGATAAAGTTTTAGATTCCCTAGGAAATGAATAAATCTGTAGTTGATGTTACTTTCTCACTTCTGCAGTTTATAATTCAGGAAGACAATTCTTCCTTTTAAGTCTTATGATGTTATGATGAGGAAATGTCTCAAGCAGTTCTAGACACTAATGATTGTTTGGAATTTTCCAAGACCAGTGGTTAATCCCAATCCCTGACTCAGGGTCTCAGACACAGTGGGAGACCAAGAAAGATCTGTTGGCTGAAAATAACCCATTCATTTAACTCAATTACCTGTTACCTAAAATAAAAAAGCACTACCCAAAGTCCACAGGAGGAAAGAATAATTAAGAAATTAAGAGATTCATTAATTGTCTGTGTATACTTCTATTTAAAAGACATTCATCTGTTGATTAACACGTATATATATATATATATATACACACACACGTATATTTAAAAGTAATTTTGTAAAACATCTGGGGAGCCTGGATTTTTTATATAAAGTGAAAAAAGTTGCATTTTTGTAATAAGTTGAAATAACAAATATCTTCACACATAAAAATATTAGCTTCATTTAAATCTCTTAGAATATTTTTCCAATTTGGCTATAAAGTGACAAATGTTTGTCTTAAGGCTTTGAGTCTATTGTTCCTTCTTCCAACTAGAATAATCACTTTTAGTATGTTCTAACTATGAAATATTTATAAGACATTAGATATAGCTTATATATAAAATATAATATGTATCAATCATAAAAATCTAATAGGTCTGCAGGGATGGATTTACCTAACCATCACCTGTTTATGATACTGACTCAATCTTTAGGGTAGTTGACAGAGGACAGAAGTGAAGGAAATTTTTCTTAGGAGCTCCAAAACCATGCTGAGAGTCTCAACTGCCAATCTGTCTTGCTTCGGTGCATACATAGATTACAGTAAATAAAATATGGGTTAAATAATTGATAAAGGCAACAAAATAGCAACATTTAGTGAAGACTAAATTAATAGCAAAGAATAAACATTTGGCTAAGAATAAACGCCAACCTCAGACAAACAGCTTAGATTTGGAACAAAAAGAGTAAAGAAAAAAAAAAAAATCTATCTTTGCAGAATGGTTCTTTGTGAAAAACGTTTGTCTCATTTTTTTTTTTCTTTTCTATTGCTCCAAACCCAGATTTAGTTTCAGACAAGGACCAGAATTAAGGGAGAACATCAGTTGGCTGCCAATAAAACACTTGTGATTTCTTTGCAGCCAGGTTCAATCCCTGAGTGCCTCGTACCTAGTACAATGTCAAAGACATAACAGCCAATTAATAAACACTTGAAAAACTAAAATGTAATCTGTATTATGGCAAGGAAGAGTCTATTGCCAAAAAAATTCAATCTTTTAGCAAGTTGATAAGAGAGGTAATACTGCTGGCACTGGAGTATCATTTACCCGTAGATCCTATAGAATTTATTTTAACACAGAAACACCAGTGTTTATGTGTAGGGGGAGATTTGATCCACACATCTGATTTCTTTCTGTCTTGATAATAAAGGGTATTTTATGAAGGTCGCAAAGGCAAAGAGGATTTATAAAATAGCTGCTTATAAACTACTTAAAACCTTGTTTTTATTATAAATTGGTAGAATCTTTTTCTTAGCATAAACAATTTTACTATACACATTAAATTTTTTTCTGAAAGGGATCTGAACTCGTAACTTTACATTTGTTTGGTTTTTTTGTTGTTGTTGTTAGTTCGTATACAAAGAGTAAATATAACAGGGTGCAGGCACCTACAGACATGAGCCTGACAATACGTGGCATACGGATCTCAGTCATGACTTTTTTGAACTCTTAATCATCCAAGCTGCTGCTATTTTTATAACTATGGCATACTTCATCTCATAAGGCACCAGTTAATATACTCTTAAAATATTGTGTTACATGGTAATAATGACATACACAGCAATCACTGCAAATTGAACCAACTCCTGACTTTAAGGAAATTATCAGGAGTCATATCACTGAAATGTAAAGTCTATGGCTTATAGTTTTCTTCTTGGAGCACATGCAAATGAAGTATAAGTTACACACAAAGTAGATACAAGTACTTCATGTTCTGGATAGAAGGTAACACACCTTTTGGAATTCATGTGAATGATAAAAGAACTGAAGAATTCCATGATCGGCATCTGACAAAAGTAAGGTGGGAGAAAGTGCTACCAGGGGTATGTTTTAATTCTGAGGGACAGTTTTGAGAAGGAGAGGAAGTAGCATGTGCTTACATTTTTCCAGGGCTGGCTGTGTTTTTGGTTGTTTGAACATGAATAGGAATGACTGGTTAGCATCAAACTAGTAAGCCCCCCGTGGATCAGGAGAAACTGCTGAGATGCTCCTCTGCACCCACTTTCCACAAGTGTAGTATAAGGGGAGGAAGTGATCTCCTAATAAGACAGACACTGAATTTTCTAGAATTAAAACAAAAGGTCAGAGTAAAATCAGAGGAAATAGAGTCACTAGTGAATCTCTCTGAGAGCTCAGTTACAAATATTTAAACTCCCTTGTATTAAAGTTAGAACTGGTCCCAGATGTTAGAGCAGAACTGACCCCATAGTTGGGATGGGTGTAAGGAAAGAGTGCTTGAGATAGAGGAGAGTCCAGAGAGTCATTTTCAACTCCTTTCTTTCCTTCCTGGTTGTATTTTGGGCCAGTTCCTAGCACTTCACTGAGATCATGTCTTAATTCTAAAGCTAATAGTGTTTTTAAAATGCATACAGCAACTTGATATAATGAGTGAGCCAACTCCTTTAAAAGGAAAAAAAAATAGATCCCCAAGAGTTACCCTAATTTTAGGGGGGAAAAAGACTTGATAGATGACTAGGGCAATGCTAATATTGGGATGCTTCTATTTCTGAGCGATTTATCAGAATTTAGGAGCCATAGAAAATGAAAAATAAAAGAATAGATCTCTTGGTAAATGTTTCTTGACGACATAGCAATGTGCTGGGCACTGAAATAGAGTAGTGAGTTGAAGAGACATGCTTCCTTCCTGACCTCAGGAAGCTCACAACTCAGCAGGAAAGGTAAACAAATAAAGAAGCACAAGGATAAGGGAGGGGACAGCAAAGAGTGTTTTAGGTAGAAAGGACATGATATATAGAGGTCTAGAAGCAAAAGACTGAGTGATATGCTCCCTGAAAGAGCTGAAAATTCAGCCTACCTGAAATTCAGGGCATGGAACACTTTGGGTCAGTACTGGAGGCTCCAGAATCAGGTGGGATCAAGTCACATTCTAATACAGAAGTGGTGATGGGGTCTAGGCATCTTCATTTTCTAAAGCTGATTCTAGCAGTTAAGAGTTGAGAGTCTAGTCTTAACAAGTTCCTCTGAGACACGAAATTCAGTTCTTTCAGTTAGGGGCCTTTACCCTCACTACGTGGCTGTCTGAACTTTAGTCAGTGGATCCAAGGAGAGGGGGAATGAGATCCTAGCTGGTCCTTCAGCCACTGTGATACCCTGAAGTTTCCACAACAAGATACCTTGGACTATATATGCCCCAGTTCCACTCACATCATTTTAATAGGAATTCTCAAGCTGGTCATGATGCTGATACTTACAGGACTACTTCTGAGAAACATGGGTTTACATATTTGAAATAGGATACAGATATTTCATGCCTTTAAAAGGAATGTTAATTTTTAGAAATTTTAACTGTTTTTGCATATATTTCATTGGAAATTTTAAATTGCTGACTGAAAGAAGCAACTACAATATGTTAAAATGTTAAGATTTTCTTTCTCTATCCTAAAAACAGTTTCTCCCTCTGAAAGAAAATTTATTTTTTGGCCTTTCAACTTAAGGGATTGCTTTAGGAACATCATTAAACTATTTAGCAAACATTTTAAGTAATACATTTTAAAAATACATTATTACTCTTTTCCAAATTTCTTTCCGTGATAGTGAAAACACTTAATCCACGCAGGGGATTAATTTCATGTAAAGTTTTATGTCTTCAAGTCGAATTCATTTTTTCACTGGCACTGAGCACAATAACATCTGCAAGCCATTAAAAGGAAATTCCTTTGGAAAGCACTACGGTTTGACTCTACTGAATGATCTTCGCTTGGAATAAAGTCATTCATATGTTTCATGATGTTCAAAAGCAGTTATGACCTAAATTAATAAGAATGAATTTTATTTTAGTCAATATATTCTGAACCAGGTTTCACAAACTACTTTTCTAATATTTCCTGTGTTCTTAAAAGTCTTTGGATATAAATTTTGTATTAAAATTACCCTTATTTTAAAAATACATTCTAAAATAGTAAGGGAATTCTTTGAAAAACAATTACCTCTCACCTCCCCAGTTAGAAAATAATTCTGTATAATAATAACATCCAATCATTTTCCACAATAAAATATATTGTACATAGCTATTCAGAGCCTTAAGAAGGAGCATAGGAAACATCCCTGTTTTCCCATACATTTCAAAATTAATTTCAGAGCTGTGTAGATTATAAAAATATATACATATATTTACATATATAAACACACACCTCAGGATATGTTAAAAGTTCCATATGCAGAAGTCTAATATTCATGTGGCCTATGTACAATGAACAGTCTAAAAATAAAACACTAAATTTTTAAAAACATGGTCAACTTTCTTGAATCTTTTTTTCCCTAGGAAAAAATAGTACTAAAGCAAATGAACTGTTTGAGTGAATCCTTCTCTCTTTTTTTTTTTTTTTTTTTTAAGATTTTATTTATTTGACAGAGAGAAACACAGCGAAAGAAGGAATACAGGCAGGGGGAGTGAGAGAGGGAGAAGCAGGCTTCCCACCGAGTAGGGAGCCCGATGTGGGACTTGATCCTGGTCTCCGGGATCATGATCTGAGCCGAAGGCAGTTGCTTAACCAACTGAGCCACCCAGGCACCCCCTTCTTTTTTTTTTTTAATATCATATTAAAACCCTTATCTCCTTAGAATCTTACTTATAATGAATTTTTGTCCCTCTGTCTTTGTAAAGCAACTGGAAATGAGCACGAAAAGAATAAAAAGATTTAAGACGAAAATGTAGGGTACCTGGGTGTCTCAGTCAGTCAAGTGTCCAACTTCTGACTTTGGATCAGGTCATGATTTCAGGGTCCTGAGATGGAGCCCCTCATCAGACTCTGTGCTCAGTGGGGCATCTGCTTATCTCCTTTTCCCTCTCCTTCTGCCCCTCTGTATACACATTTCTCTCTCTCTCTCAAATAAATAAATAAAACTTTTTACAAAGAAGAAGAAAATGAATTAGCTCCCTTTCCTACAACGGTAGAAATATATATATAATTTCAATAAATCATTGCATCATTTTATGGAAAACTGCTCAACTTTGGGAGCATTACTAAATGATCCACAACAAAAACTTGCTTACTTGCACAATACTGAGAGATTCTGGAGTCTTTCTTAAAGTGCACTGCGGTCTTTGACTTGTACCCATTTCACTGGCCACTCAGGAAATAACACACATTTTACTTTAGGACTAGGAAATAAGAGGTCAAGCCAAGGGAAGGGGGAAATGCCCCATATTCTGTCAGAATTTGATATTCCAGGCAAACATGGACACTCAACTCCCAGAAACATATATTATTTATTTAAAAATAATGGAGTCCTTTTAAACTATATAGGGAAACCTTGACAGATGCAGATGTGAGGAGAAAGACTGTTGCTCCACCAATCCTGAATAGCAAATAGAGAATACATAGATACACAAACACACAGACAAAACATGATATATAATGTATATAAAATCACCCATTATGAAGAAGTAAAAATCCTTATAGCTCTTCTACCATGGATCAACATCAACTAATTTTTTTTCAAGGAAGTGTTTAATTTTTCCCTAAATCTTTCAGACAGAAGAGTTATGGACATCCTCTTTCTAAGGAGAAAGGAACAAAACTGTTTTTGTGATAAGTGAGAAGTATTTTATTTTACCTAACTAGGATTGTAGCTTTTCATAACAATACCACCATCTGCTGGAATTTAAGAATATTATTGCTGAAAGCTTTGGAATCCCTGGGTTGCATTTTTACAACTATTTGCCTAAAATGATTTTTATTGTATATTTTTAAACAGCACTAAGTGAAAAATAAATAAATAAATAAATAAACAAACAGCACTATGTGACTATTCCCGAAATGGAGGAATTTACTTATAGCTGCAATCTCCCTACCCAAGTCACATAAACTGAGAAAAAAAAATAGCTCTAACTTCCCCTCTCTATAATCATTTTAGAACCCCTCCCATTTATTAATATACAGAATAACCCATTTACTCTATAAATAGCCATCAACTATTGACTACATGTTAAGAGATAGGTATATATTAGGGACACATGGTTAAATAAGGTACTGGGAGACCCAGACCTACCAACAAACAAGGGTATGACAACATGGAAAGTGCTATCATAGACCTAAGGTCTGGGCACTGAGGCAGGAGCCAGGAGCCTTTTTCCTCCTCCAGAACGGAATAGCACCTGGATGTAGAAACCAGGGGCAGGGAGTTCTCCTGAAGAAAGCTGTATATTTTGAGTCTCAAAATCTGAGTTGGAATTTTTTAGACAGACAAGACAAGGACAAATACATTTTGGAGAGCTTGACAAGTACAATTTAGGAACAAATCTTACACACTGCCGTCACTTGAATGTATTTATTCACACCTTCACTTACTTATTCTTCCTTTCAGTCAACTGATGATCTCCAACATCTTTAGAGGCAAGGCTAGGAAAGAGACCAAGAGACATCTTGATGATGCGGATCATCCAGGCCTTCAAGGACAGGAGAAACACATTTCTAAATAGTCACATAAAATAAGTGTGATAATTTCATCTAACTCTATTCAAAGGGGAAAAATCTGAAATGTCTATGATGGCAGGAAATGCTCCAGATAATTAGCAGTTGTTAAATTAATTGAACAAAGAGGCCATTAGGCTAAGGTGGATCTAATGTTGTGGAGCCTATGTAAGCAAACCAAAATGGAGGCCTGTAAATGCTTCAGGGGTATACAACTGAAACTTAAGAGGGACAACTAATCACAAATAGCCAGTGAGGCTTTAAGCTATGGCCAATCAAATAATTTATTTTCTTTGCTTCTGTACTTTCTGTATGTAAGTCTTTCCCCTGGCTCCCATTGGTAGAGTGCTCCTAACACTTCAGTTTGGCACTGCCAGATTCAAATTAATTTTTTTGTTCAAATAAACTCTTAAAATGTTTTTCAATATGCCTCAGTTTACCTTTTAACACCATAAAGGATTTGAAAAATAAGTTTGCATTCACTATTTAAGTAAGACAGCATGGTAAAGGTGATGAGCTTGACATCTTTGGTCAAATGGACAGGGACTGGATCAATTTCCATGTGAGCTCTGTGACGATAGAAGGTTCATTAATGTCTCAGAGTTTTAGTTTCCTATGTTGTCAAATGGAAGTAATAATAGCACCTGTCTCACAGAGTAATTGTGAAGTTAAATAAATTAATGAATGTAAAGGGCTTAGAACAGTGCCTGGCTCAGCTGGCCCTTAAAGATGTTGGCTATTTCTTTTTCCTTTCCTCTTCTTCATCTAACTTTAGCTAGTCAGAGCACTGACCATTCAGAAGGGATGCATCAGTGAACACACAGAGGGATGAATTTACCATCGTGCTAGCCTGATAAGGGAATTGCAAGGGATCAAGTAACCCATCCAGACTGCCCATCCCTGTCAGTCAGTAAAGACTAACTGCTTATTTTGTATCAAGTACGACCTCCCGTGTTGTAACATGTTCTAGGGGCTGTGGCTGAAAAATGAACAGAATACAGACAAAACTAAACAAATGAATGGTTAATTTTTGTCTGGTTAGAAGTTTGCAGAGAAAGGCCTCATGGAAAAGCTCATATTGAGCCTTCTTAATAGAGGAGCTGAGAGTTCAACTAGTTGTCTGTGCTGGGAATTGAGAGGGATCCCAGGCATCTTAGTTCAAAAGTGTGAAATGCAGCTTAGGTGCATGGATTTTAAAGAACCTGTGCATTACTGTATAGAAAAAAAAAACAAAAAAACAAAAAAACTTTCCCTTGGCTTGGTACACGAAGAGCAATGTATGAAGTTAGTATCAGATTGTCTAAAGAGACAACCTCTGGAAGTCCAGAAGCCACTTAACAGGGTAATGAAATAGAATGTCCTGCCTATAGATATTCCCTGTTTTGGGAAGTAAAGATTGGCATTAGATGGATTTTTATATACTAAGGGTAGCATTCTATCTTCTGAAATGAAACAGCTACATATGAAAACTTTAGTAAAAGGCATAATACTGCTAATATAGCAAGTCATCCTCAACCTTAGGGTCCTTTCCCATGAAGATTCCATAAAAAATTCAGGAATGCTGAGTCACACTATAAATTTTATTTATAAATATATCTTCTAACATGTCCTCAGAATAAATATATTTAATCCTATCTAAAAAAATATTCATAAAGGCCTAAATATGCCATCACATTTATCTCTGCGAATACTGTCCTTTTATGAGACTCATTCTAGCCAGCACTCACGTTCCTGAAAAACATTAGGGAAAGTTAAGCTTGGATTCTGATTTGCATCACACATGCAAAACAGTAACTCTTCGTGATAAATTTACATAATCCAGGGGCCAAAAGGTAAGAAAGATCACATTCCAAGAAAGATTACTCAAGCCATGCTTTGAAAGAAGAATTCAAAGCAATTGAGACAAAAACTAAAAAGGCATTTAAAATGGAAGCATGGGGTGTTTTTTTTCCCCAAGTTTTCATTTAAGCATGTGGCTGACCTTCAGACCTTAAAGGAGTTTACATATCTCCTTCCATCTCACTGGCAATTCTTGGTCCTTTTTTCTTTTCTGACCCTTTGCTGAGTTGGAATTTTCTGTCAGTGTGCAACGTAAGTGTGGAGTTGCCATCCAGGAAGTGGGAAGGTGGCGGCCTCGTCGCCTCATTGTAGTGTTGGCTGACTTGACCTCTGGGAAAATGGAAAGCTTGAATCATCCCTGGCTTTGAAATCACCCCACTCAACTTTATCATCCCAACAACAGCAGTTCAAGGAAGTTTGTCATTATCCACCCTTTGTTCCGCTGTGGTGCAGCAAATATTAGAGGCATCAGAGACAAAATTTAGACCAGTAATAAATTAACGAGGCTCTCACTACAAAGAAAAATAAGACAATAAATAGGAAATAAATGGCTGAAAGGGTTTTCTCAGGCATTAGAAATCCAAGAAGGCAGAATGCACAAAGAGGAACATAAAGAAGAGAGATACAAAGAATAAATGTGAGGCACCATGGAGGGCCTTGTGAAATACTCTTAAAAAAACACAAAGACAACCAAAGAAAGAATTAGCTTCATGAAAGACTCTGGAAAAAAAAAAAAAAAGAAGAAGAAGAAGAAGAAGACCAAATCAAAAAGGAAAGGAAAAGTATAAAATTCAAAGAGAGAAAGGAAACATTAAAAGATGTTGAGCTTTCACATGAGGCCACTGCACCAGAAAGCCCTGTCTTTCTGCCAAGACTTTGAAAACATAAAAAAAACCTCAACATGTGTTGTCATTAGGCATCAGACTAAAGATCCAGAAGCCTTTCAGTTACACATGCTTTTAAATATCATGATAAATTATGCATCTGTGACACAGATTAGGATGGCTTGGTCTTCAAGTAATCAATAATTTAAAAACTATGACCATGAACCTAATCCAAATTGGAGTTTCAAGGTTGCATGCTGAAAGGACTCATATCATTAGCAAGAAAGGTGTGGCCAGACAACTATTGCCCTTCTCTCATAGAAAAAGGAGCAGCTTTAGCATATGCTGGTATATAGAACACTGAGATATTTCACCTGAACATTTTGTGCTAAATGGTTGGATGAATTATTCATGATTTCCAAAACTTTTCTTTTTTTTAATTGTAAATTTTTCCATCAAGGCTCTAGAACCATCAGCTACCTGACATCTCACAGATGATTTCCATTTCTTGAAACAATGACAGTGTGAATGTCGGGCCAGGTCCATTAAGAAAGGTGTAAGAGTTTTTAATCCTAGCGACATCCAAGATATGACCAGACATCTTTTTTCCTAATATGTGGATGTGTCAATGTAAAGGACACATGGTGACATTAGTAGCTATTTTGCAGTTTCTATTTCTATTCAAAATATTTTCCTATAGACTTAAACAGAGTTAAGCTGTTGCCAAGTGATATACAAAGCAATTGCTACATTTATGTGAGATGTTATACAGACTTTAAATCTGACATTTGAAATTGCTTCTAATTGAAGAGCTGCAAGTCGTAGTTTAAATAATAAAGCTTTTCCATGCACAAACTCCTTTCTTGGGAAGCTAGCAAAGTGAAGACACTTATTTCCCCTCCAAATTAACCTCTGCTATCTTCTGGGATAACAGCCTTCAAAACGTAATTTTTGGCTCAGTTTTTTAACCAATGGAATGGGAATTCTCTCTTTAAGGACTTTTTTTTAATCGACTTTGAAATCAAGTCACAATCAGTAGTGTTATTTCAAAACCATAGGCATAGACTAATAGGGACATTGTAAATTGGCCTAACAACATATTTGTGTGGATTAAACCAGCCTTTCTCCCCTTACTTTTCCAAACATAAATCTCTCAGTTTAATAGCTTGAGTGCAGGTATGGTGATTTTCTCTGTGTCTCAATTTGCAGCAGTTAAAATTCCATTTAACTAGGACATTTTAGTTGCTCAATATTATACTGCTGCAATTGCATTACAGAAATTATGTACTAAGGATACAGTGATTAAAATTGATATTTGACTTAATTACAGGGTACAATACATGGATATTTGAATGCAACTTAATGGAAAACAAGATGCTTTATTTGTAGCGATTTTCAGAGCTTTTATCCTTGCAGAAAATTCCCTTGTTAGTAGCTGTTGGGTCAAGTCTCAAGCTACTGACTTTCTTCAGAAGGAATACAGAAGAATGTACAAGAATATAAGACTAATGATGTAGTTATCCAGCTACATATATTAAATATTTAATATATTCCCTTCAAAACATCATCTTTCTCAATGAATCATCTTAATTCTATTACACTTAACTGAAGTAAACAGTCAGCCGACACATTTTCATGGCACTGCATATCACATACCAAATATAGTATGTGAAATATAAAACAAATAAAGAAAAAGTGGAAAGGCCATGGCAAGAAGAAGGAAAAGCATATTCTCATAACTTATTTGAAATCCAACTGACAAGTATATCTGCAAGTTATCCTTCAGTGAGAAAGGGTCTGGTTCTAGGGGTATAATTATTATCTTCTTAATCATGTTTCTTTTTCTTTTCTTGCAAAGCCACATTCCAAAGTAGTGTTTTATATTTAAAATGTAATATAGTATTTAAAGTTCTGGTTAATTGCTTCAAATATATGCTTCTAAAATACTTACTGTTTTAAACATGTAGGTCACTATTAAGAATAATTTGGTTTACAGTTTCAAATTCTGCCAGTTATCCTAACTTTTGGAGCACAGAGCAATAATAAATACATTTTAAATAAATTCAAATATAGATTAATCTATAAATACTAAAGCACTTGATTTTAAATTGATACCATAGCTCTCACAAATTTGAAAGAACTGAACTGATTTTAATATGGGGAAAGACACAAAAACAGAAATAGGAAGAAGCAACTTCATCCAATAGGGGTTTGGTTCAAATGAAACTTCACTCTGGAAACATATTCAATTTCATTTTTTTATGCATCAACTTAGCCAGCAGCCTCAACTATAAAAATATATCCAAGAAACCATCTGAAGAACCTAAACAAGATGTTACAAAGTTGAGTGACCACCTGCTGATCACATATTTCCTTTTATACAGAGTTCTAATAAGCCTAATTACTTGGTCCCTCAGACTCAGTATATTAGAAAGGGTAAAAAGAGTAGCAAAAGAGAAGACAAGGGGTATGGTCAAGGATTCAGTGTCAGGAAATGGACTTGACATTGAGACAGGAAATAGTAACTGAAAAGAATAATTAAGAACGTTTTCCTACTTATGAATTCTGTGATTTTGGCCAATGTACTAATCTCTCTGGGCCTCAGTATCCTCATTTTACCCCATACATACATACTTTATATTACCTTATAGGACTGCTGAAGATTAAGCGAAACAACATATGTAAAGCACTTTGAACACTGCCCAGAGCTTACTGAGTACTCACTATGGTATTAGTTAAAAAATACCTGAGTCTCAGAATTACAGGCAAGTATCTCTGTTTGTATCAGTAATCCAAAGGGCATCTGTTAACCTCACGAAAGGAGTGCTGATCTTCCCATTATTTCATGTGATCACTCTATGCCATTGTGGCTTTTGGAAACTACAAGACTCTTGTGAAAGAAAGACCATGTGATATTGTCATTTATAATAAGAAATAGATATTTGATCTTTGTCCCCATTTCTGGCACAGAGCTCCTGAAACCCTTGGAATTTCTGAAGTGTTGAGAGTAATAAAAAGTGTCTTTTGTTATGTTAATGAAGTGATTTGGGACCTAACCTAAGGATAGGGGGGTGCCAGAAGAGTTCCCCCTTATGATTACAGTCCCACCCCCTACCTGACCTCCAAAGAAGGGAAGGGTTAGAGGTGGAGTCAGTTGCCAAAGACCAGTGAGTTTATAATCCTGACTATGTAAAGGAGCCTCCACAAAACTCCAAAATCACAGGGTTTGGAGAGCTTTCTGGTTGGTGAACATGTGGAGATTTGGGGAGAGTAGCACGTCTGAAGAAGGTATGAAAGCTCCATGACCTCTCCACGTACCTAGCACTTTACATCTCTTCTACCTGGCTGTTCCTGAGTTATATAACCTTTCATAATAAACTGGTAATCAAGTGAGTAAAATGTTTCTCTGAGTTCTGTGAGTTGCTCTAGCAAGTTAATTGAACCTGAGGAGGAGGCTATGGGAACCTCTGATTTATAGCCCATTGCTCAGAAGCCCAGATGACAACCTGGAGTATATGTATGTACGGAGGGCGCTAGTCTTGTAGGACTGAGCCCTTAATTTGTGAACTCTAATGTTAGCTCTATGTAGATTGTGTCAGAATTGAGTTACACTGTAAGATATCCAGTCTAAATGTCTGATAATTTATCCAATCCAAGTGTCTGAAAATGTCTGAGAATTTCTTGATGGTGTGAGAAAACCCATACTGGAAATTGATCCCAGCACCTTGAGACTGCCAATCTGACTGCTGATTATGTCTGCTCGGATAAGGTAAGCTCAAAGCTAAAGGGGGCAATACATGCTATTTTAATTGATGTCTCCTAGAAGCAAGCTCTAAGTTGAGGAGTCTAGTGGAAGAACTTTATTTATTAGGAAAATCAGCTAAGGAGAAGCCAGTAGAGTTACGGGAAGTTGAAATAAAGGAAGGGTGAACAGCTAATGAAAGGAATGTTATTAAGCCATTTTACCATTTTAGCTAACTGGAGCTTGATCATTACTAGGGACTGAGTGTAGAACAACTGCTCAGAATCAACCTAACAGAGGAGAAGGAACTGAAATGTTTATGGATCTACCCCATCACTCTTAGTTGAGAGATCCCTCAAGAAACTTTAATTCATTAGGACTTCAGCCTGCTAAGTAGAGCAGGTTCTCATTTAAGAGAAAGTCCTCAGTAGTTAGAAGTCACAGGGCTGGGTGCCTGGGTGGCTCAGTGGGTTAAAGCCTCGCCTTCAGCTCAGGTCATGATCTCAGGGTCCTGGGATCGA
>PITA01001781.1:160670-182034 GCA_004023965.1 Spilogale gracilis
CACACACACACTTCTGATTGGGTTAAGTTCTAGTGCCAGCTGCTGTAGTTAGCCTTGAGACCACAACTGATATTCACCATATTCCTCCTTTATTACCCATTCTTGTTTCCGTTCACTTTCAACCAACACTTCTGCCAGTCTAAGTCACTATATGTTGGGATAGTTCAGACAGAGGGGTCTGAGCTGTAGGTATCCTATTATAGCTCTGGTGGCTCTAACTGCTCATTTATAGTTCTCAGTGAGCCATGCAGACACTAAAATGGGACCAAGTGCATCTCTAGATATATTCCTCTACGATCACACTATCTCATATGTAGCCACAGCACTTCCTTATGACATTCATGGTATGCATACACCAGATATTATATCATTATAATGGTACAGTAACTTACTCTTTGCTTATTTGTCTACTGGCAATGATAACTCTAAAATGACTGAGCAGCTGGGGCATGTGGGTGGCTCAGTCGGTTAAGCATCTGTCTTTGGCTCAGGTCATGATCCCCGGATCCTAGGATCAAACCCTGCATCAGACTCTCTGCTCAGCAGGGAGTCTGCTTCTCCCTCACCCTTTACCCCTATCCTCTCACTTGTGTGCTCTTTCTAATAAACAAATAAAATATTAAAAAAATAAATGAGCAGTGGTTATGGCTTTAGGTAACCTAAAGCTTTACTAAAAGGGGCAATCCCCTGAACCTTTATTGGGTTTTTCTTCCATGCTCTAACACAGGTCTAGATTACTTATAATTTCCTAGTCAGCAGGTGTGGTTAATATGTTGTCATCAACATATTGTACCAGTAGGATGTCCAATATAGGATGTCCAGATGATCAAGATCCCCACAGACTATACTCTGATACAGAGTGCCAATTAGCACTCTGAGATTAGCAGACCTGAGGCAAGATCAGGAATATGCAATGCTGTTCTTTAAATGTGAATGTGAACTGCTTCTGAAACAGGAGTTTCTCATGGGAACTGAAAGCATGTATTTACAGGATGCATAGGTATACACTCAGTGGCAGAGTCTGTGTTGATTTGTCTAGTGAAAATCCGCACTGTATATAATAGCTATGGTTAGAGGTACTGTTAGGTTAAGTTTACAATAGTCTACTATTATCTATCATACGATTTTTTTTCAGGGACTATACAGGTTCATTAAGCAGAGATATGATTAAGATTGCCATCTCTACATCCTTAAAGTCATTGAGGCTGGCACTAATCTCAGCCATTCCACTCAACATGCACTTAGGATAGTTTACAGAATTCTACCGTGATTTGGGGGTAGGATAGGCAAACAGTGTAAGGTTTTTTCAAGCCGCTAAGTATATCCATCTCAACTGGGCATTTAAGTAATAAGGAAATGAGCATACCATAAGGCCATAGAATCATACTGGGTGCATTCTGAAGCAGATTTAGGTCTTTATCACTAGGCTTTCAAACTTCCTCACTCTAACAGGGTTACTACGGCATTTTGGATCCACTGGTGTCAGTTCAACAGCTCTTTAAAAATCCGGGAATTTCTCTTTCCATGGTGACCAACTGCTCTGGTAAATGCCCATAAATATCTTTATAGAGTGACTGAGGAGCCTTGGTGTGTCTTTACATGGATTACTGACCTTCCCTTCTCTTAGCCCTGGACTCAGATCTGAAAATTGTACAATAGATTATAATTTTTCTGTTACAGAATTTTACTCACCCACTATGTAACAAATTACCCACAGAGTGGCAGCTTAAAGAATAAATATTTGTTATCTCAGTTACTGTGGGTCAGGAATATGAGAGTAGCTTGGTTCTGAATCTCTGGTCCATGTCTTACCTGCAACATCATTATGGTAGTTCTGGCTCAGGGTGTTTCATAATGTTGCAGATAAGTTATGGGCCAGACATTCAGAAATCTGGGGGCTCAATGGGTCCAAAGGATTCATTTCCAAGTTTACTCACATGGTTGTTGGCAGCCCTCAGTTTCTCACTTGCTGTTTACAGCTTCACTCTGCAGAGTATACACCTTGGTATGGGCTTTTGGCATAGTTTAGAAGCAAGAGAAAGCTGCTATCCTCTGGAAAGAGAAGTTTCTGTGGCTGCAAGACCCGTTAACACCAAGCTACAGAGCCTACCTCAAGCTTACCTGCTAATGACCCATCTCAGGCCATAGGGTCCTAGTTCTACTTAGTTCTCTGATTTTACATAGGCAATTAGTGTGATTGAGAACTCAACCTTTCTTTGTCATTCTACCACTGTGACAATCACTAATATTCAGCATAGTCTACTCTTCAAATGCAGTAGATACCAGACCCTTGAGTTAACTGACTGATCTGAGCTTATCATTTTCTTCCTCCAAGGCACTGATGGCATTTAACAATTCAATCCATAGTCCTTAATCACATTGTCCCATGTCACTCAACTGCTAAATGTCACTCAACACAAGCCGATGGATCTCCATTCTCCTGTACTCCATCCTAATTCACTAGATGTGAGAGATTTAGTAACTGTCACAATTACTTAATAGTTGTGATGTTTCAATATGCCATAGTTTAACACCATCCTTTATCACAATGGGCTCCTTTTTGCCACATGACTGGCAAGTATTTAATTCCAAATTCCAGTATGAGAATCTAATTCCTTTCCCCCTTTCTGTAACAAAATATCTTAGTCTAGATTTGCCATAAGGAGATTCTGTAACAAGTAATCTAATGTAAGGAGTTTTTATTGGAACTGACTCTAGAAAGCACTAGCAAGCACAGGGGGACTAAGACAGGGAAGGAAGCATTTAGTGAATGTTTCATGTGTATTGAATTAAAACAGGGGCACCTGGGTGGTTCATCTGGTTAAGCCACTGCCTTCAGCTCAGATCATGATCCTAGAGTCCCAGGATGGAGTCCTGCATGGGCTCCCAGCTCCGTGGGGAGTCTGCTTTTCCCTCTGACCTTCTCCTCTCTCATGCTCTCTCTCACTCACTCAAATAAATAAAATTTTAAAAAAAGAGAAAAGAAAAGAAAAAGAAAACAAAACACACCTGACTGGGGCTAAATGGATTAATATCTCTTACACCCACATCTCCATCTTTAAATATTTTTTAGCCTATCTGGGATGCATACTTCTGGAATATGCAGAGTATTTTCTTCTTAAATACAAAATAAGTAGCATCCTGCCCTCATCTTCTTATCACCTTACTATTATAGTATATTTCATTCTGATTTCTTTTTTTTTTAAAGATTTTATTTATTTATTTGACAGAGAGAAATACAGCCAGAGAGGGAACACAAGCAAGGGGAGTGAGAGAAGGAGAAGCAGGCCTCCTGCCGAGCAGGGAGCCCGATGTGGGACTTGATTCCGGGTCTCTGGGATCATGACCTGAGCTGAAGGCAGTTGCTTAACCAACTGAGCCACCCAGGCACCCCCATTCTGATTTCTAACTGCCTGATGGTTTTCACAGGCTTCTGGAGACTCCTCTGTTCACATGAAAATCAGGCAGAATTTCTGGGAATTAATGACCCCCAGGAAAACCTTTTAACTGGTGACTGGTGGGAATTCTATATTGAGATACCTCAGAGCTGCTTGCTCCCCATTGGATCTCAAAGTCTTCCAGCATTCTAATAACTCCCTTAGAGGTAAGTGACTTGGTAACTGACACTTTATTTGTTACTCCTGTTTTATTTTTCAAATATAAGTATTTTAAGTCCCTGTAATATTGAATGAAGTAGGTTTATAAACCAACCATGTTAAAGGAAACATTAAGTTACCTTAATATTATCCTAGCGGAAAACGATGTTACAAAGTCATTGTCACAAAGAAGGAAGAGAAAATCAATAGTAATATAGGTTTTAACATGATTAACAAAACTGGGAAATACACATTCCTTTAAATACACATGAAACATTCACTAAAAAGAAACAATTTTCTGGACCATGTAGTCTCAACAAATTTCAAAAGGTTGAAATCATATGCAGTATATTCTCTGGCTACAGTAGAATTGAGATAAAAATAAATAAGAAAAAGAACTAAAATATTCTCAAAATGTTTGAAAATTAAACAACATGTATATAATCTTGGGTCAAGAAAAAAATTGTAATAAGGATTAGAAAATACTTTAAAATAAATAATGAGAACACAACAAATCAAAATATATGGAAAGCAGCAAAAGCAGTACTTAAAGGGAAATAGATAGCTTTAAAAAATGCATGCATTCATTTTGAAAAAGATCATCAAGTTATACATTAAAGAGCCTTGCACTTTAATATATATTTATTAAACTCTAATTTTAAAAGTTTAGAAAATTGGAAATCATCTGATTCAACAAATTTACACTGAACTACAAGCAAGTGGTAACATTCAACTATCTACTTGCTAAGAAAAGTTCATCTAACTAAAATTATTTGACATACTTTAAAGCAAAGTGCCATTACAAACTGAAAAATTTCCGGTGGCCAACATAGGAGAGTTTAGGAGCCTTCCAAATGGAACTTAGACCGATCCATCCAGCAGGAGGTTATATAAAAATTGCATTTTAGGGACAGATTTGGATGAAATAGAGCTTAGAAAGTAAGGTGTTGGGTGCCTGGGTGGCTCAGTGGGTTAAAGCCTCTGCCTTCGACTCAGGTCATGACCTCAGGGTCCTGGGATCAAGGCCCGAATCCGGCTCTCTGCTCAACAGGGAGCCTGCTTTCTCCTCCCTCTCTCCCTGCCTCTCTGCCTACTTGTGATCTCTCTCTGTCAAATAAATAAAATCTTTAAAAAAAAAAGAAAGTAAGTAAGGTGTTACTGAATGATAAAAGAAAGAGGCACCTGGGTGGCCCAGTCCCTAAGCATCTGCCTTTGGCTCAGGTCATGGTCCCAGAGTCTTGGGATCGAGATCCGCATCTGGCTCCCTGCTTGGTGGGAAGCCTACTTCTCCGTCTCTCACTCCCCCTGCTTGTGTTCCCTCTCTAGCTGTGTTTCTCTCTATCAAATACATAAATAAAATCTTTTAAAAAAAAAGAAAGAAAGAGAAGAATAAGAAAAATAATATCCCAATACATTTTCATAGGTTCAGACTTAAACATGGTAAGTAGAAACCTAGGGAGCTCTTTACTGGTGCCAACTGCACTATGTCTATAGAGCATCACCCTGGGAAAAGAACCCCTCCAACTGTCAGTTGCCTTCAAATTTATAATCACCAATGGATTTCTCTATAATTCTGTGTGTGTGTGTGTGTGTGTGTGTGTGTGTGTGTGTGTGTGTGTGTGAGCAGGAACATGAGCAGGGGAAGTGGGTGAACCCAAGGCAGGCACTTAATAATTAAGCCACCTAGGCGCCCCTGTTCTTCTATAATTCTTAACCTTCCTCCTTCTACCACTGGTTATTCAAACAGTTCTCATGATTCTGAAGCTCATCTTAATATTAACTTTAGTTAAATACTATTAATATTTGTAATTGTGGTGCCAAACCTACAGTTAACTCACAAACTCTTTGTTTACCAAAAACAGTATATATTTCCTTTGTCCATTCCAGAGTCAAGTTTAATTTGGTTCAAATGAGTCTTAATTTGGTTCCTTCTTCAAATACATTGCCCCTTGATAGTAACATTGTTATTTAACCCAAAATCGAGTTTACCTGCCCTCGCTTCCACAGGGCTAAGGAGAAATGTGTCTCACTTATACATAATTTGAAAGTGATCCTATATTTTACTACAATGTACTTAACTAAAATACTTTCTTCTCCTTCCTCCATAAACAGCTATTTCTTGTTTTTCTTGTTTCTCCATCAGAGAGTTTAAAGACAATTTATCAAATAAGATGGCACTTGCCAGCTTACATAGAAAAAAAGACACGTTATCTTTCAAGATGTACAGATACAAGTAGATCACCATGTTCACTCAGAATGATACTTAGTATCATTTGGAACATATAAAGGAACAATTTCTTAACTTTGAACTTGAATTGCACTTACACCTGTAAGGAAAATCTAATATCTGAAACCTATCTCAGAACACTTTGTGAACACAAAAGCAAAAATCTACTTTATAGAACACAACCAGAACTTAAAAGACTAATCAAGAGTAAGTTGACATAGTCTCAAATAATGCTGCTCTTAAGCTTCTAGGATACTCTGAATCAACTAGAGGATTTGTACACAGGACCATTAACCTTTTTTGCATTTCTGACAAATGCATACTAACTGGTAACAGGGAAAAAAGATAGTTTGATGTCCAATAGTTTGATGTCCATAGAGAAAAAGAGTATCAAAATATAGAAAATAAATATTGTCTCTTGAATATATTCAGTCGTTCATCATTTTGAAACCATATTATACCCAATACAACATCAAAAAATTTGGAAAATTTCTATGCCATTTGAATATAGTGTTGATTTGGATTTTTCTTTCTAAAATAAAGTTTAATAGATTTGTTTGGTTATATAAATAGTATAGTCTCATTACAGATGATGTAGAAAATATAGAAAAGTTAAAAACCAATCATATACACTTTGTCTAGAGTCAATTATTACTATGTTAATTTTTTTAATAAGTGGTACCATTTCTTTCTTTTTTTTAAAAGATTTTATTTATTTGACAGAGAGAAACACAGCCAGAGAGGAAACACAAGCAGGAGGAGTGAGAGAGGTAGAAGCAGGCTTCCCGCCACAGGGAGCCCGATGTGGGACTAGATCCCAAGTCTCTGGAATCATGACCTGAGCCGAAGGCAGTGGCTTAACCAACTGAGCCACTCAGGTGCCCCTACTATGTTAATTTTTATTGATATTCCTTCCTATTTATTATTTTGGGGGGAACTGGGGAGTTTACGGCATAGCTATGACTACAATAAATCTTTTTATGCTATATTTATCAATTAAATTTTTCCATTTTTGTATACATTTTTCATAAAGTTCATTTATATGTCTTCATATTTCATCATAAATTACCTATGCAACAGTTTGCTTAACCATTTCCCTATAGTTAATCTCTTAATTTATTTCTCCTGTCCTCTCTATGATGTAAAGCTTTATTTAATATTTATGGTTTTCCTTTGGATAGATTTTTAGAAGTACAATAAATGAATGAAGAGGTGCAAACAGTCCCTTTAAAATTTTTTTCTTATTGCAGTATGATTAAGCACATTATTATAATTAGTTTCAAATATACAATATAATGATTCAAAAATTCTATATATTATTCAGTGCTCATCAAGATAAATGTACTTTTAATCCCCTTCACCTATTTCATCCACCCCCCCACCTACCTGCTTCTGACAAGCTCCCATTTGTTCTAGTCTGTTTATTTGTTTGTTTAACTTTTTTCTTTGATTATTCATTTGTTTTGTTTCTTAAGATCCATATATTTAGTGATAGTGTACGCTATTTATTTTTTTCTCTCACTGACTTATTTCACTTAATATTTTACCATCTAGGTCCACTGATGTTGCAATAGCAAGATCTCTTTCTTCTAACAGATGAATACCACATCTTTATTATTCTTTCATCTATTCATAAATATTTGGGTTGCTTTCTTGTCTATTGTACATAATGCTGCAACAAACATAGGGTGCATAAATCTCTTCAAATTAGTGGTTTTCTTTTCTTTGAGTAAATAGCCAGTAATGGAATTACTAGATCATATGGTATTTCTATTTTTAGCTTTTTTTTTTTTTTAAGATTTTGTTTATTTATTTGACAGAGAGAAACACAGCGAGAGAGGGAACACAAGCATGGGGAATGAGAGAGGGAGAAGCAGCCTTCCTGCCGAGCAGGGAGCCCGATGTGGGGCTTGATCCCATGTCTCTGGGATCATGACCTGGGCTGAAGGCAGAGGCTTAACCAACTGAGCCACCCAGGCGCCCCTATTTTTAGCTTTTTGAGGAACCTCCACAGTATTTTCCACACTGGCTGCACCAATTTTCATTCCCACCAAGAGTGAACAAAGCTTCCCTTTTCTCCACAAGTAACACTTGTTATTCTTGTTTTTTTATTTTAGCCATTTGACAGTTATAAGGTAATATTTCATTGTGATTTTGATTTGCACTTCCCTGATGATGAATGATATTGAGCATATTTTTATTTGTCTGTTAGCCATCTGTACGTCTTCTTTAAAAAAACTGTCTACCAGGTCCTCTGCCGATTTTTAAAAATTGAATTTTTTTTTTTTTAGTTTTAGTTTTAGTTTTAGTTTTGAGTTCTAGAAGTTCTTTATACATTTTGGATATTAACCCATTATTGGATGTATCATTTATAAATATCTTCTCCCATTAGGTAGGTTGCCTTTTTGTTTTGTTAACAATTTTTTTTGCTGTGCAAAAACTTTTTATTTTGGTATAGTCTCAGTATTTTAAATTTACTTTTGTTTCCCTTGTCTGAGGAGATAGACCTAGAAAAATGTTTCTGTGGTCCATGTCAAAGAAATTACTGGCCATGTTTTTTCCAGGAGTTTTATGGTTTCAAGTCTCACATTTAGGTTTTTAATACATTCTGAATTTGTTTTTGTGTATGGCATAAGAAAGTGGTACAGTTTCATTGTTTTTGCATGTCCAGTTTTCCTAGCACCATGTATTGAAGAGAATGTCTTTTCCCCATTGAATATAATGTCTTCTTTGTCATAGATTAATTAACCTTATAAGTATGAGTTTATTTCTGGGCTCTCTATTCTGTTCTATTGATCTATATATTTTTGTGCCAGTACCATACTATTTTAATTACTGCAACTCGGTAGTATATCTTAAAATCTGGGTTTATGATACCTTCAGCTTTTTTTTTTTTCCCTGACTTATTTTGCTATTTGGGATCTTTTTGGTTCCATACAAATTTTAGAATTATTTGTTCTAGTTCTGTAAAAATGCTCTTGTATCCAAATGCTCCAAAAATTTCTTTGTATCATCTTCATCTAATTTCTTTTATCAATGTTTTATAATTTTTGGAGCACAGCTCTTTCACCTCCTCAATTAAGTTTATTCCTGGGCATCTTATTATTTTTGGTGTAACTGTAAATGAGATTGCTCTCCTAATCTCTCTTTCTGCTGCTTATTAGAGTACAGAAATGCAACATATTTCTGTATATTCATTTTGTATCCTGTGACTTCATTGAATTCATTTATCAGTTCTAGTAGTTTTTTGGTGGAGTTTTCAGTTTTTTTTATATATAGCATTATGTCACCTGCAAATAGTAAAGATTTAACTTCTTCCTTACCAATTTGGATGCCTTTTATTTCTCTTTGTTGTCCACTTGCTGTGGCTAGGAGTTCCAGTACTATGTTGAAAAAAGTGGCAAGAGTGAACATCCTTGTCTTGCTACTGGTTGTAGAGTAAAAGCTCTGTTTTTCACCACTAAGGATGATGTCAGCTACAGTTTTTTCACATACAGAATTTATTATGTTGAGGTATGGTCCCTCTAAGCTTACTTTGTTGAGAGTTTTTATCATGAATGAATGCTGTACTTCGTCAAGTGCATTTTCTTCATCAATTGAAATGATCGTATGGTTTTTATCCTCTTGTTAAGGTAATGTACCATGTTGATTGATTTGCATACATCCCTGGAATAAATCGCACTTAATCATGTTGAATGATTTTTTTAATGTATTGTTGCATTCGTTTTGCTAATATTTTGTTACAGATTTTTGCTTCTATGTTCATAAGAGATACTGGCTCACAGTTCTCTTTTTTTTTGTACTGTCTATATCTGGTCTTGATATCAGGTTAATCCTGGCCTCATAGTATGAATTTGGAAGCTTTTATTCCTCTCCTATTTCAAGATATTAATGCTCTTTTAAAGGTTGAAATCTACCTGTGAAGCCGTCTGATCCTGGGCTTTTTTGTTGGCAATTTATTATTATTACTGATTCAATTTCATTGCTAGTAATTGGTCCATTCAAACTTTCTGTTTCTTCCTGATTCAGTTTTGGAAGGTACATGTTTCTAGGAATTTATCCATTCATCCATTTCTGTGGTGTCAGTTATTATTTCTCCTCTTTAATTTCTGATTTTACTTATTTGTATCCTTTCTTTTTTTTTTCTTGATGAGTCTGGCTAAAGGTTCATCAAAGAATCAGTTCCTTGTTTCACTGATATGTTCTATTGTTTTTTTTAGTGTCTATGTCATTTATTTCTGCTGTAATATTTATTACTTCCTTCCTTCAACTGGCTTTAGGCTTTGTTTGGTCTTATTTTTCTAGCTCTTTCAGATATAAGGTCAGGTTGTCCATTTGAAATTTTTCTTGTTTCCTGAGGTAGGCCTGTATTGCTATAAATTGTCCTCTTGGAAAGTTTTTGCTGTATCCCAAAGATTTTTGGACTGTTGTGTTTTCTTTTTCATTTGTATCCATGCATTTTTAAATTTCCTCTTGATATCTTTATCTCCATGTATTTGTGTTCTTTCTGTATTTTTCCTTGTAATTTATTTGTAATTTCATACTGTTGTGGCCAGAAAAGAAGCATGATATTCTATTAATCTTTTTTAATTTATTGAGACTTGTTTTGTGACCTAATGTGGTCTATTCTAGAAAATGTTCCATGTACCTTGAATAGATTATATATTCTACTGTTTTTAAATAAAATGTTCTGGTATATCTGTTAGGTACATCTGACCCAATGTGTCATTCAAAGCAACTATTACCTTGTTGATTTTCTGTCTGGATAATCTATCCATTGATACAGGTGGGGTGTTGAAGTCCTCTACTATTATTGTATTACTGTCAGTTTCTTTCTTTATGTCTGTTAATAGTTGTTTTATGTATTTAGGTGCTCCTATGTTGAGTGCATAAATATTTACCATTGCTAAATCCTCTTGTTGGATTGTTTCCTTTATCATTATGTAGTGTCCTTCTTTTCCTCTTGTTATAGTCTTTGTTTTAAAGTCGAATTTATCAAATATGAGCATTGCTTCCATTTGCATAGTAAATGTTTCACTTCCAGGTTGCATCTTTAGGTCTGCAGTAAGTCTCTTGTAGGCAGCATATAGATGGGTCTTGTTTTTTTATACATTCTGTCACCTATGTCTTCTGATTGGAATATTGAGTCAATTTACATTTAAAGTGATTATTTATAGGTATGTACTTATTGCCATTTTACTTGTTTTATGGTTGCTTTTGTAGTTCTTTCTGTTCCTTTCTTCTTCTCTTGCTTTCTTCCACTGTAATTTGATGGCTTTTAACTGGATAAATGGATAAATTCCTAGAATAAGTTCCTGTAATATGCTTAGATTCCATTCTCTTAATTTTTATGTATCTATTACATAAAAAGGTTTTTCCTTTAGAGCTATCATTAGATTCATCCATAACCTCTTATGCACAGAGCAGTCTATATCAAGTTGATGGTCTCTTAAATTTGAACCCATTCTAAAGGTTTATCTCCTTTTAATTTAGCTCTTTTGCTGTGGTTTTGTCCTAGTCTTTCATTTCAGACATAGTCCTTTGTTTCTAACATTTTGTCTAACTCTCCATGTTTGTCTTTATATGTTAGTAAAGTTATCTATGTCTCCCGACCTTGAAAGTAGTGGTCTTATGAAAAGAGGTCTTGTAGTGTCCTATAGCACAATGCCCTCTGTTCACCAGAAACTGGCAGTTCAGAGGTATCTCCTATGTGGGTTGTGTGTGTCCTACTGTTGTGGCTGAGCCACATTTGCCTTCAGTCCAGTCAGCTGCAATGGCCCACTTTGCCTTTTGTTGGCACACTGGGCAGGGTGTGGTCCCTGTGCTCCTAAGGGGCCAGTCTCAGACCACTGTGGGCTTATCGTTGGGCAGTGCCAGCCATCAGAGCAGATGCCTGCCCTCGGGCCATCTGCCAAGGCTGCAGTTGCATGAAATTATAAGACTTTCAGCTTGTGCTACTGAGAGGTTTCTGTTTGTGAATGGGGCCAGCAGTCAGACCCAATGCCTGACCCCAGTCTGTCTGCTGGGGCTTCAGGAGCACTGACTAACAGGGTACTCCTTCTGTATGGCCAGCTTTAAGGTCTGGCTCATGGGACTATGTACACACAGGTGTGTGTGATTATATTCCCGTCTCCCAGGGTAAGAGTCATTTTGGAGAGTGCCAATCTCTCAAGGAATGTTTGCAGGATGTATTGGGGAAGAAACCACTTCAGAAAGACACCTGCCAAGTGGGACAAGTTCGATGGGCCATATGCACAGGTGAATGTGGTGTCTGGGAACACAGTACTAGTAAGATAGAAGGAGAAAGTTCACACTGGTTCCTGCCAAGTGTCCAACTATCTAGGCTGGGAGGAGTTAGGAGAGAGGTTGCCTGTCATTAATTTGATCTTGAAGAATTCTCCCAAAGATCTGTGCCCCTCCAGCATATGTTCTGAGATTAGTCAACAAATCTGAAATTAGTAAATAAATCTCCTTCAATTATACTCCAGATATTTTCCAAACTGATGCTTCTATGCTATATCTCAACTAGATTAATTGTTATGCTGGGGCTCTTTAAGGATAGGGATTAAGTTTCGTATTGCCATCTGGCTTTCCCAGAGCTAAGTCCACTGATTTTTGAAGTACCCAGAGTTCAGCCCCGCTTAACTGGTGAAGTAAACCCCACTGGTTTTCAAAGACAAATGTTATGGGTACTTGCCTTCCCAGTGTAGGTCCCCTATGCCTGGGGTTTGATTCTCTAGCTTTCCATGCTTATGATGTTCTTCCTGCTTGTGGTTAGTCTCATGGGGGATTTGGTCCTCAAATCTATCTTCATGGGCCATTATAGTCCCCTTAGCTGTTTGGGTCATCTTCTGAGTTAGTTTCATGGATGTGGCTATTATCTTGGTGTGTCCATAGGACAAGGTGAGCTTAGAATCTTCCTATTCAACCATCTTCCCAGTAGTGTCCCTGCAGCACTTGAATGTATAACTTCTACTCAGGCTGGCTATCAACAAAGTGGCCTCAACCTTTTCTCCTCCTTGGCTGCTAAATCACTAAAAAAGTCATGTTCTTGGTCTCCCCAGTGTAATGCCAGACAACTCAGGGTACAATTATTCTAAGTCTCTTATTAAATTGACTTTGATAAATTTTGTATTGTTTAATGTAACTACCTGCAACAAATGAGAGAGTACCAGTTTCGATCATTCCCTCCCCCAAATTATCTTTATTAATTATTAACTTGATATTGAAATACAGTTATATATCAGTATCTTGTTTTTGTGTTTCACTAATAGATGATGGCTTCATTACAAAATTGTCTTAAAACATTTGTGTTTATATTTAATATTTGCCAATTTGGTAATAAAATATAGTTAGATATCAGAGCTATTCCTCACTAGGCTTGATAAACTACTTCATATTAAAGCAAAGCTTTGATAAAAAGCCCCGTCATTTGATAATAGACTTCTTGTGCAAGACACAGTTTCAATGCCCTTTCTAGAATTTGTTCAAAAGTTCACTGACTGCCCTTAGTGAGACATCCCAAAGAGCCCAGATTCTTAAATGCTTGTTGCATTTCAGTTGTTTGATTAAACTCATGAAAAAATTTAAACAGTTTAAATGAAAACTTTTATGGTCTATGCTTCCAACTGCAAAAACCAACAGAAATTGTATCAGAAACAACTATTCTACTCCAGTGGTGTTGAAATTGAAACACCATTATTTATATGCTTATTTATAATATTTTTTATTCATGGATTATACCTACTTATTATTAAAAAAAAAACAACCAATTTTCAACACATAATTCAAAGCAATGTAAAGTTACTATTGTCCCTAACTGGCATCCTGTAGGGAAGATAACTATCTTATTCTGTCGCAAAACAGCACATTATGCAGTTAGCACAATAACTCCCATCTCAAAAGTACTCTTCGAAATATTACACATAAAATCTGTCTCCATGCACACGCATCTGTCTTCATTTGTTTAGTTGCCAAAATAAAATACTCCTCAAATGACAGCATGCTTCCAGGTGGGACAGAAATGGTTAACTCTTCCTTTTATAACCCGTAAGTGCCTAAATGTAATTATGGGAGAAGAGGAATTTCCTCTGCTTATATACAGAATAATATTTTATTGTAATAATTAGTCATCTTGACTGAAGTGAATTTATATGTGCAGTGTGGATGGCCAGCATGCATTTTAATCCTATTTCCTGTATAAACAGCAACTGAGTGTCGATGACAAGAAGGCAGTATTTCTTTAGTATTACCAAGTGTAGAACATGTTGTTCACATAATATCCTCTGTCACTTGCCCTTCTAGCAAGGATTACAGCTCTTTCTTGCCTCATTAAAACTCAGGGAACATGCTGATGTAATTTTCAGTCACTCACTGGAGCTTATCATTTTTAATTGAATCCGAATACTTGGATTTAAATTTTTTAAGACTTATTTTTTGCATTTCCAGTCTTATTTTTCTTTATTTGTGCATTTTCCCATCTAATCCACCTTAAAAAAACAGTTTGGCTTTGAACTTAAAATAAGTATTAATTTTCATGACTTAACTTATGGATGGAGAAAAATGAAAGATGAGGAGAAAAAGAGGAGAGATGTGGATACGAACATTGCTTTACTCTCGAACTTTTTAAATCTGTTTCCTAGCAGGGTGGATACGTTGGGGAAAGTGGTTCACCTTTTTCTCCATAGCCTCTTTTTGTTCATTTGCTGTATTTCCATTAATAGATTTCTATTTATTATTACTATTTTACCAAATATTAAGCAAATAAAGACAAATACATATAAAATATTACAGGGTATAAAGCATCATATACAAAGAATACCTACATCTTATCCAGTTTAGGAAATGAAATTTTACCATCATTTCAAAACTCCTAAGGACTCTTTCCTGATCTTGTGCTCTGTCATAAATAACCACTTATCTGAAATTTTAGTTATCACTTCCCTCTTTCTTCCATATCACTTTACCACTTTTGACGCATATATTTTTTTCAATAAGCTACTGTAGTTTTTCATAATATGTGTAATATTATGTTTTCACTTGAAATTTCTGCCTTGTTTTTTGACTATTATATTTCTTGGATTTTTGTACCTTGCATTTAGCTATAGTGCATTTATTTCACTCTTCTACAGTATTCATTTATAATTTCTACTATTAATAGACACATGGATTATTTTCAGTATTTTGATTATAAACAGATGCTTTAACCTACTCATACATGTTTCTGGTACACATGTGCAAATCTTTCTTTAGTGCAGTAGTTCTCACATTTTAGCTCTATAATCACCGAGAGAGCTTATTAAAACACAATTGTTGGGCCTCAACCTCAGTGTTTCAAATTCAGTAGGTTAAGAATGGGGGCTATATTAAGGTTCTCCAGAGAAACATCACCACCAAAAAATATATAGACATAGATGTATATATAAGAAAAGATATAGGGGGGCGCCTGGGTGGCTCAGTTGGTTAAGCGACTGCCTTCGGCTCAGGTCATGATCCCGGAGACCCAGGATCGAGTCCCATATCCGGCTCCCTGCTCTGCAGGAAGCCTGTTTCTCCCTCTCTCACTCCCTCTGCTTGTGTTCCCTCTCTGGCTGTGTTTCTCTCTGTCAAATAAATAAAATATTAAAAAAAAAAAAAAAAAAAAAAAACCTTTAAAAAAAAAAAAAAAAAAGATATAGGAATTAGCCTACACAGTTACGGAGGAGGAGAAGTCTTATGATGTGCTGTCTGTAAGCTGGAGAACCAGGATAATTTAGTCCAAGGTAGAAGGCCTGAAAAGAAAAGGGGGCAAACTAAGGTAAGTCTCAGAGTCTGAAGACCTCATAGTAAGAGGTTCCAATATCTAATATCTGACTGCAGGAGAATATAGATGTCCCAGTTCAAGAAGAGAGAGGAAATTTGCCTTACTCCACCTTTTTGTTCTATTCAGGCCCTCAAAGGATTGAATGACAAGCACATGCATATACACACACATTGGTAAGGGAGATCTTTTTAGTCTACTTACTCAAATGCTAATCTCCTCCAGAAACACCCTCACAAATAATGTTTTACCAATTACCTGGGCATCCCTTAGCCCAGTTAGGTTGATAAACAAAATTAACCACTACAGGGTCCAAGGTTGTGCATTTCTAACAAGTTCCCAGGTGACATGGATGCTACATGTCCAAAAAAGATCATCTGCTCCAGTATATAGCTAGGAGGAGAATTGCTGAGTCATAGAGAAACACCATTTTCAAATTTATTATATACTGCAATGTTGTTTTCGTTTTCCAACATTTTTATAAAATATAAACTTCTACCAGCAATTTGTATAATATTTTGACTTCTTCCTTTTCTTTGTCAATACCTCTTAGTGTGTAATTTCTGCCAAAAAGGTGAGTGTGATATTACTTCCTTGTATTTTAATTTAAATTACCCTGATTATACAATACAGCTGAGCATATTTTCATATGCTTATTATTATACATTCTTCCTTTTAGTTACTAATCTATATTTTCCACTGGCTTTTTTTTTCTTTTTCTTACCAATTCATAGAAGTTCTTCTAGGTCTCTTCATGAAGACTCTCACAAAACTATTTTTAATATCATCTAATTTTATCTTACAAGATTTAAGAGAAAAATTGTTTTTGCTTTTTATCCTTCTCAACTCAGGACTAAACATATGGCTTCTCTTTACTGTTTAATACAGACTTGATGATAATAATAGAATTATTTATTTAAAAACCTGTCCACACCATATTATCTGATGTTTCATTCACTCCGTCACTACCTCCAAGACAAAGCCACAGTTTTGTCTCCTGCATCCCACTGTTAGCTTCTCCCTCACTCCCACCATACCTCTCCCTTCTCTTGCTTCTACTCTAGCCTCTCTAAAAGCTATTCCCAGTCAACAACAAAACTTATCTTTGCAAAGCACAAGTAAAATCATCTCCTTCTCCATGTAAGTTTCTCAATGATTTCCCATTATTCTGGGAATTATAATTTCCCATTATAACACTCAGAATAAAATCTGTATTCCCTACCATGACAACAAGGAACTCTTACTCCATTCTCACCTCTACCACTCTTCTCCTAAATCACCAATGTGGCCACTCTTGCCTTGTTCCTATTTCTCAAACACTCCAAATCTGTTCCTCTTTCTTTAAGACATTTCCCCAGAAAGGCTACCCACACTATCCTACCTAAAATAGCTCCCTCTCCTACTCTTCAAACTCATATATTTTCTATTCCCAATCTTGATTTATTTGTCTTCACAGAACTTATCTATATGTGACATTATTTTTGATATTATAATTTTTTATCATCTATCTTTGGCCTCAACTGAAATGTCATCACCATTAGCTAATATTGTTTTGTTAATCTCAATATTCATCTCAATATCTCAGTGCTTAGAGGAGTTCCTAGTAACAGTCATGCTCTCTACAAATATTTATTAAATAAATGAAGACATTAGTTTCCCATAATCCTCATAGTCTTTTTAGCTATATAATCCTTGAAGGTAGACACTGGATATCACTCATCTTAACAAACCCTGTCTTAATACATGATCTACAGCACATGATAACCACTTGATAAAGTGTCTTACATAAATTAATAATGTACATAAGTAGGATTATCATCACTGTAGATATGAGGAAACTGGGAATCAGAGTACTTCATTAAAGGAATCTGTCAGTCTCCAAAGCTATTCCATTGTGCCATGCTCTCTTAACCTGACATCACAGCACACCAATGGGATACTGCAATTAGGATGAGTGTATGGATTAGGAGGGTTCACATCAATATTATAGCCTGCAAAACCTGTGATATCAAAGAGTACTAGAGATCAATTAGAATTCTCAGTTCTCTCAATTTTTGAAAAATCTTTTCCCTCTCTTCTACAACATGGAAACTCCTTGAGGTAAAAGGATAGTTTCTCATTTACTCAAATAGCCATGTGTAGCATTTGGAGAAAATGGTTATATTGATTGATGCTTAATTTTTTAAGACACACTTCTTGTTTGTAACGGTGATTTGAGTGCAGATTTTAACTCCTTCCTTTTCCAAGTATCCACTAAAATGCCAAACACAAAACTATCTAGAAGTCTATAAAAATCCTAGAAACAAGCAAAATGGAGTCTTATACATGCCAACAATTTCAGGGACATTCTGTTAAAAAGATTTCAGGCAAGTTCTGATTAAGGTAGTTGTTAATTCATCTGTGGTTGAGAATATGTGAATAAGTGGGATATTTAATATAGCCATAAAAGGAATCAAGGTAAAGAAGAAGCAATAATCAAAGAAGAAAAAAATTCCTTCAACCAAAGACAAAACTAAAGCCTCAAGTCAAAAAAGTCTTTCAAGAGATAGGCTAAAGTTTTCATTTGTTTGTTTTTAATTTCAATACCATATTTAAAAATAAAATCTTGGGACATCTGCGTTGCTCAGTTGGTTAAGGAGCTGCCTTCAGCTCAGGTCATGATCCCAGGGTTCTGGGATTGAGTCCTGTATCAAGCTCCCTGCTTAGCGAGGAGCCTGTTTCTCCCTCTCCCTCTGCCCGCTGCTCCCTCTACTTGTACTCTCTCTTTCTCTGTCAAATAAATAATTAAAAAATAAATAAATAAAAATAAAATCTACACACTTCCAAACAGAAAAAGTAGGCCTTAAAAGCAAAGAATCTATTTGTCATTGAAATTCTCTTCCTTACATTGAAATTCTCGTCCTTACCAAAGACGAAATGTTAGGAAAAGATAGAGCAATGTCTTAAGAACGTGCCACCCATCTAAGGGATGACTTGTAAGTGAGAAAAGAGAGAGAGAGAGAGAAAAAAAAGAACTTTAATAAGAGTGCTGGAGAATGGCAAAGAAGCGGTATGAAAAGTTGTGATGAGTAATAAAATTAATGAAACATCTCATAGGTTTAAGATACATCTTAGAATAGTAACAAAACAAAATTTTCCCAAAAAATTCTAGGAAGAAAATGAAATTTTATAAAATACAAATACAAATCTGGAGATTATCTGAAAAAATCTTGGAGATGATGACAGAAGAGATGAGAAAAACTGTCAAATATATCATCTTATCCAAAGGTAAGTTGTGCCAAATGCTGGGCCAATTTTCCTTCAGATCCATTGCTTGCCCTTGCTCCTGTCTGCTTTATATTGAAGGGAGAATTCCTATAGTGTTTCCAACTGGGGTTAGCATAGGAGAGATATCAAAAGGAAATCAGAGAGGGTGATGAAAGGAAAATCCAGGAAGCCTCATCCTCACCTCTCTCTGCCGTGAGTGGCATTTTCCACAGCAGCTGCTTCCCCTTCAGGGTCAAGCCTCCCCAGATATGTCCATCATGGTTCTAGTTTCACCGAGGCAACCTGGATAAAGACAAAAAATACTATGTTTACATAAAAAAGACAGATTATGCTAATTCCCAAAATATAATTATTTAGATGAATATGTTATGACTCAAAATTAAATACTGCATCTGAAGGTTATCCCTATAAATACCAAAAAAATCAATATTATTGACACAAGAAAATCAATATTATTGTAATTTATTGCTAGCATTTTATGAAAGCTCTGATTTCTCCTTCTAGAAGAATCTTTTCTTAGCTATTTATCTCTTACAAAAGGGTTCATTGCATTTCAGGTTATCATTACACTGAATATAACTTTTCTCTATGAATATTTATTTATTTGTTTATATTTTTCCTAATTTTTGCTACCATGAAAAATAACACACACTAATCTAATAAGCATCCTTGAGTGTATATGTATGCAGGCATACAAATCAATGCAGGTGACTCTATTTTATGGAATGTATTTCCAAGAGTGGAATTATTATGTCAAAAATATGTATATTTTAAGGGTGCTTGGGTGGCTCAGTAGGTCAATTGTCTGACTCTTGATTTCAGCTCAGGTCATAATCTCAGTGTTGTGAGATGAAGCCCCATGTCTCAGCATGTAGCCTGTGTAAGATTCTTTCCCTCCTCCTCTTCCTCTGCCTCTCCACCCCTCCCTCTCTAAATATATATGTATGTACTTTAATACATAAACATATACCTATACTTTAATACAAAAATATGTATACTTTAGAGCTTAACAGACATTGCCAGATCATTATTCCTAAAGGGCCGAAATTTTTTACCTAACCATAAGCAAGCAAATGAGAATATTCTCTTTGCATCCCGAGCATCAGTAAATTTCACTGTACTTTTTAATTTTTTTATCCTTATACTTGTAAAGAGATATCTAGCTTTTAATTTAATTTGTATCTTCATAATTACTAAAGAAACACGGAATCGTTTTACGTTGGCAATTTGGATACGCAGTTCTGTGAATTGTCTTTCATGTCCATTTTCCTATTGGGCTGTTTGGCCTTTCTTGATAGTTCACAAGAGTTCTTTGTATATTAAATATGCTTTTCACTTCAGAACACTCATTTGAATGTAATCATGAGGTAAACAGACTTAGGAGTAAATACATATTTTTACATCATAGAATAAATAGGCCATGAGGTTGCCAGTGACTACGCTGGATCAGCTTGGGGATTCTAATTTGCTCCCTGCTGAAAGGAAGCCCAATAAGAGAAACATCTCACCAGAGACATCTCACCAGAGATGTAACCCATAATATAACCCAAAATACATCAAAGTATATTTTTCATATTTTATATATATTGCCAAATTGCCTTTCCCCCCAAACCAGGAAACTCACAATTTGGCCTTCTTTCATTATTATTATGAACACTAAGTATTATAGCTTTAAAATTTTTTTCCAGTTGAAGCATTCAAGATCTCATTATCAATTTAATTTGTCCTTCCTGAACTACTGGGGAAGCAAACCATCTCTTCATGTTGGTGTCCACTTAGACATGCTCTTCTCTGAATTGCCTCTTCCTATTCTTTGACAACCTTCCTATTGGTTTGTAACTTTTCTTACAGAATTCTTAAAATCATGTTGTATGAATTTTAATCCTTTTACTGTCATCTGTTTGGAAACATTTTTCCCCCAACTACCGCTTATCTATTGAATTTGTGACATTTTATCTTTCAAATTTTTTTAATACTGTCAATCTTTTCTTTTTTTTTTATTTTTTTTATTTTTTTTATTTATTTTTTTATTGTTACTAAATTTTTTTTTCCAGTGTTTCAAGATTCATTCCCCATTCCCCACACCCAGTGCTCCACACTTTAGGTGTCCCCAGTACCCACCACTAGGCTCTCCCATCCCTCCACCCCCCTCCCTCCAAGTCCCTCAGTTTGTTTCTGTGTTTAAAATCTCTGTTGTTTCGTTTCCCTCCCTAGATTACCCTAGTTCCCATTTGCTTTCCTTTTGCCACTGTCCTCCAGTTTGCCCCTCATGCACGGCAAGTAAGTGAGACCATGCGATACTTGACTTTCTCTTCTTGGCTTATTTCACTCAGCATAATCTCTTCCAGTCCAGTCCATGTTGCTACAAAAGTTGGGTATTCATCCTTTCTGACAGAGGCATAGTACTCCATTGTATATATGTACCACATCTTCTTTATCCATTCATCTGTTGATGGGCACCTTGGCTCTTTCCAC
>PITA01001782.1:0-17596 GCA_004023965.1 Spilogale gracilis
GGAAGTAGGGTAATCCAGGGAGAGAAATGAAACAACAGAGACTTTGAACACAGAAACAAACTGAGGGACTTGGAGGGATGGGGGTGGAGGGATGGGAGAGCCTGGTTGTGGGTACTAGGGGCACCTCTACGTGAAGCACTGGGTGTGGGGAATGGGGAATGAATCTTGGAACACTGGAAAAAAATTTTAAGTAACAATAAAGAAAAAAAGTTATTGCTGTGCATTGTGATGGCACAGATCAGGCCCCCGAAGTCTGAAAGGTGGGGCACAGCCTGTCTGGACAGTGTTGAAGTGCCCTGAGGAGAATTTGAGGGTTCATTGTGGTCCATCATCAGCCAAACGCCGGTGCTACATTTTTGTCTGGGGCCTACAACTTGTCCAGAAATAGGGTGCCTTTCTTCAAGCCTTTGTGCTTAAGAGTATAGGTCACCGCCTGACTGGAGCAGCTAATATTGTCAAATGGGTCTCTGGACAGGATATGCCAGTGGTCATACACGCACAAGTGGTAGGCCTGGCCAGGCCGCCTATGTTAAACTTCAGGTTGTCTGTCAGTGAAAGCGAAGGACTCACTGATAAGTAGGTAAGCTTTCATAACAAGCATGGGGATACTGACCAGCTCAGACTCCTCGAAGATGTGGTCCCGCTTCCTGCCGAGGACACTACAGATACTACCAACCACTTGTCCTGGATATCAGATCTCTGCGTGGCGCACGGGCCCCAACTGTCTTGCCCAGACCCTCAGTACTCTGAAGGTAAGTGCGCTCCATGACATCAGTGTGCAGCGACACACGGTGGACGACAAAGTGCACCTCACGTACCTCACGTACGTTCTCCTCACACAGTCCTCCTTCCTTAGTTGCTACCACGCTGTCCTTGATCTTGTTGAAATACTGCACACCCGTGGTGATACCGATGAGGGTATTGGTGCCTGTGCTATTGGTCGAAAACACCAGATCTTGCAGGTTTTAGCCACGTATTTGTACTTCTCAGCTAGTTAGCAGCACGTGGCTCGAGCTTCTAGTGGGTAGACACCTCAATCTTGTCAGATGTCCTCAGCCTGCAGTCAGGGCAGGGCAGTACCTTCATGTGCAGCCTATATGCCTGTTGGGAGATTTGGACAAACAGAATAGTTCAACTCCTGGCTGACAGTTTCATGGTACAAGATGACTGGGGCAGATTTCTTGATGGACTGATTCTCCGGTCCTTCAGGTGGATCTTCAGGTGCAGCTCACCATCCCTGCAATGATATGCTTTCCCCATTCCACGATGATGCACTGCACCATGGGGTACAACTTGGCAGCTGCTATAGACCTTCCCCCTCTGCCGTAACTTTGACAACTGGACTCATCATTGAACTTCATCACCTGCATGTGGGAGTGCTCCTAGGTTCCAGGCTTCATCAGGAACTAGTCAACTCCCACTAGGCCTACTATGTTTCTGCAAGATATGTCCTCAAAAGCACTTGTCATAAAGGTTATTCCCTGAGGTCCTTTTTCTTACCAGGAGTATAGTTGAGAGCATATATTGTGATCATTTTGCAATATATACAAATACTGAATCACTATGCTGTATACCTGAAAGTAATATGTTGTTATATGTCAATTATACCTAAACAAAAAATGATTTCTTAACAACAACAAAAAAATAGAAAGGATATGAAAAATGTTTATTACTCACATGATAAGGCTTTGTTTAAATACAGGGTAATCCCCCAAGCAGGTCCAAAAGTGGCAACTGGAGAGAACAGAGAAAAGAGCCTAGTTTAGCTTTAATTGAAATTAGGGGATTGGTTTGAGAGAGTGTTCCTGTGAATGGGCTGGGATTTGCATGGTTTGAATTTCCTACTCCTCCCAAAGGAGGGAGCAGCCAGCCTTTCTATCAGCTTAGCCTGTTGTGGGGTAGAAGGGGTAGGGCTTGAAAGCTGTCAGTAGTTAAAAGTCAAAAATGAAGTCTATTAAGATGCCCAAAGAGTATGATACTTACAAGCCTTTGCAGCTACTTCCTCTCCCATGAACCATCTTTGATCCAATGTAGCAAAATATTGATTTCTTGTATTCTAGAATTATGGTTTAAGCTGATGATACATTGTCTTAACTACTTAGCATTCTAAATTCAGAGAGCCACCTGAAATTGCAACTATTGAGAGGTTCCAGTTAGAGAAGGAACATATGTCAGCCCTACTCATCCCTGCCCCCAATTACTATAGAATGAATATTGGAAAAATAATACTGTGGTTGATATTTTGGAGAGATTTCTGTTCATGGAAAATCTTTCCACTTTGAAGACACTGAGGGGGGCTCCATGAGATTTCTTCTAAAGGTTGGTAAAGTCTTCAAGAAGAGGGTACATTTTTCATTCTTTGTTTATATATCTGCTTAGAGAAAGGACTTGCTGATATGCTCCTGTGCTAAATGAACAGAAGAAAGGAGAATTGGAAGAAGAAAGAAGGAAAGAGAGAGAGGGAGAAAATGTAGCTTTGTGCATATACATGTATATGTGTGTGTGGATAAGATGCAAGATATAGAAGGAACAGAAACACTTTCTCTAAGTGTACAGGAGAAGCACTCTGCCAACCTAAAAGGATAAATACCATTGGGGAATATGGTCTTGCCATTACACCAACAGATTTGGGAAATGAAAAGACAAAAGGGACATAAGCATTAGAGGAATGCAGTATGAAGTTCATCAGCTAAAAGCCAACTTTAGAAATAAGGCCAAACCTACAAATATAAAAATGCCTAGGGGCCTACACACAAATACTATGTCATCATGATATATTGGAGCTTATAGGGTATATAACATTTATATCCAAGCAAGAAAAAGACCCCAAGCCTTCATAAGGGAGTGAGAAAATATCGGACAGTTTTCCTTTTCCTATTCATGCCTCAGCACCCAAGACGAGGAGGAAGGGGGGTGGAGTATAGAAAAGACAGACCATAATTTTCTCTCCTTAACTCTGTCTTTCTATAGCCCAAGGTAAGACTAATATATGCTTGTATATTCTAATAAATGCTTGATTTCTTGTATTCTAGAATTATGGTTTAAGCTGATGATACATTGTCTTAAGTACTTAGCATTCTAAATTCAGAGAGCCACCTGAAATTGCAACTATTGAGAGGTTCCAGTTAGAGAAGGAACATATGTCAGCTTGTCCTGGATATCAGATCCAGGTGGGAAAGGTGAGTTGGGAAATTTACTGTTAAGTTTGAGAGTAAAACTTTAACTTGTATCAAGTCAGTCTTAAATAGGGAAGTGAGATCAGTCCAGCAACTAAGAGAGACCAGAGAAGGTTTAGAATTTGTTTTTTGGTTTTGTTTTGTTTTGTTTTGTTTTAGTGAACTTTTAGCAGGAGATTTTATCAATGTAGTACCTCTTGAGGATAGTTATTAAAAAATAGAACTTTAAAAAATTTATGCCAGATATCATCACATAACTGGATCATTCTGAGGTTTCAGATCTCAGTGTAGGTGTTACCTTTGGGGCTCTGGGGCTACTTCTGATCATGATTTTTATGTGTTGTGCACCCTCAACTATGGATGGTTGAGTTGAGAAAGTACAGTAGACCAATGGAATTTGAAGCTCACTGTCCTCTCTTGTGTGTGTGCATGTAATTCACATACACAATTATCCAGGTATGTTTATTATAGGAAATGTGATAACTCTTACCCATAGGGTGGTTTATACACTAAGTATACTATTCTATAGACTAAAACTTAAGAAATGTTGATATCTGTTAAAGAACTGCTCACACAAAAATGAGAGAAAACACATTTAAAAGTTGCAAGTGAGACCAGAACAGCATGGAGTCAAACTCAAGGAAGGAAGGGAAGAGTAAAGAGGGTCAAATCCAGGAGAAAAAAAGAAAAAAAAAAGATTATCCTAAGATAAACACTAAGATGTTCCATTGAAGGTAGCATTTCAGAGATCCGAGTGTCTTAGCACAAGCTACTTCTGTAACATTTATAAAGAAATAGTTTGAATAATGAATGGGTGTGGACAAAAGTTATTGAATACCAGCCATGGGAAAGTGTAGACATCCCTGTATGTGGTAACAAACAGTCTTGTATACACTAACAGAAAATTAAACAAATGAAAAATATTTTATCTCCCTAATTTTAAAAAGTATGTCAGCTGGAAAAATGTAAAGAAATGGGTATCTCTATAAAAAATGGTTCTTACCTGTTTTGCAATTTATGACATTATTTGATGATGCCAACTGTAAGAGCAGAATGCTACCTGAGTCATCCTCCAGATTTGGGAGCTGGGTGACTGTACAATCTATGAAAGACATTTCTCTTCTCTGGATCTTCATGAATTTAGTCAAGTTTGACTAAACCTCTAGACTTTACATATTTATTTTACTCACATGTCTACAAATAATTCCTATTCGCACACAGTGTGAGAGAAATAAACCACCTGTGTTTATAATCCTGCTTTGCCTCATGAAAACTCTAACTTAGGGCAATTAACTTATGCTCTTAGTGTCTCAGTTTCCTAGTTAAGTAAGTCAAAATAATAATAGTAATTCCATAATGTTGTAATGAGGATAAATGATATATTATACCTAAAAACTTTCACAGAGTGCCTGGTATAAGGTGATTGCTTAATAACTGTTATCTTTTATTACAATTGCACCTAATTCTAAAATGAAATATATTGCATATATGTAAACATAAATACATATTAGTTATTATACATAGGCATGCATATACATATAAAGAGATAAATATATCTATAGTTTTATTTAGTGTATGTGAATATATATTTCTTTTAAAATATTTAACAACTTTGAACTTTATAAAATCATTTTTCACAAAATCTGTATGTGTAGATATTAAGCTCAGAAAGTAGAATTTCTAGCTCTCAAGGATTCCCATAAGAGTGGAAAAAGATTCTTTTCATGACTGGAAAAATAGAAGGACTTTTAGACAAATATGTACTGGAGACTATAATCCACTTTCCTTTCCTACCATGGCACCGACAACATTATGAACCAGAAAATTGTTTGAGCAGGCACAGATAAGGAATTACAAATCTGGAGGTTTGAAAGTTGTATAAAGCAGATGTAAGGTTAATTTGCATGGTTTCACTCCCTCCCAGATTTTTTTCAATATATTTCAATGGCTTGAAACTCAGAAAAACTGATATAAAATAAAAAGGTTTCTATAGGCTGTCTGATTTCTTGCTGACTCAGCTGTCTGAAGGCAAAGCCAATTACTATGGCTTGCATTTTCTTGTGCAGAAACCAGAACATATTCATAGTTAAATAGAGCCATTAAATATTTAGGGGAGGGAAAAAGTTTTATGAATTGAGATGGTAACAGTGAAAAACTCTGTATGGATATTTTCCTCTTAAACAACAAGAAAACATTTTTCTAAGAGTAACTTGAAAATCTCAAGCATGAAATATGATTTGATTTAATATCAATTCAATGATCTTTTTAATGTTGATTTTTTTTTTTTTGGTTGGCATGTAAGAAAAAAAAATCCTCTGACACAAAGCTAAATTTTATCTTTGGAGTAATAAAAGAGCCAATATGGTCTTCTGAACAAAGAACTAGCTGAAGAATTGGGATTCTATTTTTGGCCTCACCAGTGACTTGCTCAGTGACCTTGGACATATCACTTAAATGGCTTTGTGCCTCAAGGTTCCCAGCTGTAATATAGAGATTATAATGCCTGCCCCTACTTCATAGGACTGTAGAACTTTTTCAGTTAAGTTTGTTTAAAACACCAAAGGCTTTTGAAACTATCAGAAATAACGGTTAAATTCAAACAAGGTTGTATTCTATTAATTTCTTTTTACTGTTTGATTTGGTTTTCTTGTAGTCTCATATAATCCTTTTCCTACTAAAATAAATCACTGGGATAAAATTAATAGGTGGAGATTTTCATTGGATATTAAGGAACAATTTTAACAGTGAAGGGAAATTAAGAATACACTTCTGAGATCAACTGATATAATTTCTACTCCTTGGCATATTTTACTCATGATTCAAAAGAGAATTGTGTTATGATCATGTAAGTTAGAACTTCTCACTAAATCTATAATTGGCAATTTTCTTCTTATTTCAAGTCTCTTCACAATTTCTTCCCACGATTTCTTTCAATCAAGATTTTCTCATAATGTCCCTATAAATGCACTGATAATCCATCTTCATCTCTCCAAATCCAAAAGGCCTATTAAAGCCCCTCTCAAATGTCATGTCCTTCTAGCTTCCTTCCCTCTGCATAACACTATTTGTCATCTAATAAGGAGTTCTGGATAGTAGGAGGACTTGGGTAAAAGAGACAGCTTATTATTGATGTTCCTTCTGCTTTATAATTTCTTACAATTATAAATATATTTATATGCAAATATATATGTATACAATTATTATTTATTCAAATTATTTTTAAAAGAACTTTGAAAAGTTCTTCTTGAACTGCAAACTAGAACTCTGTACTCCAACCACAGACATATCTTATTTGCTCTGCTCTCATAGTACTTTTTGGAGTCTCAGACATTGCACTATGTTGCAAAACCTTAGAATCAAGGTACACTCAACATTTCTCACCTACAAGTGGAATAGTCTCAAATTAATCAACCTTCCTCCTGTCATATCTCTCACTCTATTTGGTACCATACTTTGTTTTTTATTCTTTTGTTTTTTTAAATATATATTTATGCTTTTTGTTGTTGATTTAACCTCTTAAAATGGTCTCCAATGTAATCCTTGACTTGCTCTCTAGTGTTCCTACATGCAAAGGCTTACAATGTGTCTTAAAAAGAAAACATGTTAGATAAGCTGCAAGAGTTATAGGGCCATTTGCCATTAGTTAAAAGCTAATTTATCAACAATATATATTAAAGAAGGTATCTTTAAATAGAAAACATTAAAAATATTATTTATTGATCAGTTAGTAAAGATGATGTGATCAGCTCTCAGGAATATTACCTTGTGTTTTCCTTAGGAGCAGTGGTCCTGTGTTGCTATTTCAACATGTCTGATGTCTTTCTAGAACATAAGTGTCCACCAATAATAAGAAATGACTTTACCTATTTTATGTGCATACAAACACTGCCTTCAGTTATATTTTTTAAATCTCCCTTTTAGTTCCACAGTAGTACCTGTCTTGTGCACATTTCCAGCTTTCTGGTCATTTCAGTTACAGACAAAAATTTGGCCAGCTTTAAAGATTCAGTTCCATATTCATTTTAATGCTTGCCTCCTTCTTTCCCACAAAACTAGCCAGATAGCTACCCCAGGAGTGAACCTGAGGCACACATCTTTTACTTTTCCTCTTCTTGCCCCTCTGTGCCAAGATGGAATAAGACATGTGGTTACTCATAGGACTTGCTGTAGTTTTCTCTTCTTTATCCCTGCTGCTCTTGTGAAGACTAACTGGCTATTGATACTCTCTCTGTGGCAGGCATTAAAATGCTGGCTCTGTTTTCATACTCAATCTTACACACTGTATTCTACATGTGATTATATTAATGTACTTCAAAATAAACAATAGTCACCATGTCTTTCTTTCTTTAATCATGTCATTCTTTATATTTGGTGTATGTGATATTCTATTATTTCTTCTTTTAATAGCTATAATGGTAATTAATGTTATTGTCATATTTTTGCTTTTCCTCTTTCTGGTAAAATGATAGTATTATTCTTTGCCACAACAGGTATTATATGAAGTAATGTTTTTTTTAGTTTAGCTTAGTTTTGTTTTGTTTTAGAGTAGAAACCTCTAAAAAGTGGGCATAATTGCCATGTCCCCTTTCACTGCCACAGCAACCTACATCTCTGCAAACAGTAGAGTCCCCACTAAACTATATTCTTGAGTGAATATAATGTAGAGACAAACCCCCAGTACATGGTATCAAATATAGAGCGCTGCCTTAAAAAATAAGGAATGTAGCATTGACTTATAAATTCAGCATATTATAAAAGACAACTTTTATCAGACGTTAAAGATTGCATTAGTGAAATATTTGATAAAATTGTTGTTTGGAATAATTTACAAGGAAGACTGGATAGCTAAGAAATGTTTAGATCCAAAGATTGGAATTAGTAATGTGTTTCAGTTTGAGGTGATTTCTTTAAAAAATATATGACCAGTTTGCAAGATGATTAAATATTTAAAAAGAGGTTTCAGAAACTCAGAGACTTGAAATATTAAAAATTTTACTGAATTAAGATCAGTATGAAGAGAGAATATTGAGAGAATAATTTGGACTCACAAAGGCAGATCAATGCTCAGCCTTGATAATTTCAGTCTACCAATGTGATGATGTGATGTAACTGAATGTGCAATTGGTAAAAGTTGCACACAGGTGACTCCTCCTCTAAGTCAGTAAGAGCTGACTCTAGCATCCCCTGTCTTTCATTTTCCAGTAAGCTATCTTTGGCTTGCTCTCACAATGAATAGGATGAATCCGAAAAAATAGAGAAGTACTCAATACCACTCGAGGCCTAACTGTAGAACTGATACACTGTCATTTCCCTTGTATTTTATTGCCCAGAGAACATCACAAGGATAGCCCAATTCATGAATGTGGAAAGAGACTCCAAAACATGATATGAGTTTCCACAAAATCCCATTACAGTGGACACGCATTTGCTGAACTTCTGAGAAATGTTACTTAAGGCTACAGATGAGAAAGAGGATTAAGAAAGAAATATTAAATGGTAGTAGTCATATTCTTTATTTTTATTGTAATGTTTCATTTATAATAATATGTATTCATATATTCCATTTTTAACATAATACTTCTATTACAACAATATATATTCCATCTAAGCTGTGGGAGTTGAAGAAATTTACAAAATTTCATCAGCTGCCAGCCTTTAAATTTAGTTTTGTAACTATTGTTATATTTTTAGTTATTTTTGTTTTTTTATGACTTTATTTATTCATTTGAGAGAAAGAGAGTACAAGCAAAGGAAGATGCAGAGGGAGAGGGAGAAGCGGGCTCCCAACTGACTGGGAGCCTGACATGGGGCTTGATCCCAGGACCTGGAGATCATGACCTGAGCCAAAGGGAGATGCTCAACCATCTGAGCTACCCAGGCACCGCACATTTTTAGTTTTAAAGGCTGTCTTCAGACAGATTTGCTTTGGTAACAAACAACCCTCAAATTTCAGTGACATAGAACATGACTTTAGTAATTTTACATTTACTTTAATCAACAGCTATATCTATGCGCCATGTGCCTTTCTATTTTTTACTGTGATTACAGGAACAGTCTCTTCCTGGGACATCTCTACTATTGGCAAAAGGAAAAAGCAAAATAGCTGATATAAACTTAAAATTATCTTTTATATTCAAATGTGTTATAAGCCATATTAGCTCATCTTCCAATTGCCAACTTATCTAAAATAATAACAGTAATAATAATAAAATAAAAAGTGAAATTACTTCTATACCATACACCAAAATATTATGGTGAATATACGTTCCAATTGCCAACTTATCATCTAAAATAATAACAGTAACAATAATAAAATAAAAAGTGAAATTACTTCTATACCATACACCAAAATATTATGGTGAATATATGGTAGCCACAGTAAGTAATTATTTCAGGGAAGGCTATGGATGAGAGGCTTATAGCAGACAGTGGCTATAGAAATCCCGAAATACTTCTAGAAAACATGAGAGGGAGACTCAATATTGGGGTAGAAAGTCTTGATTAGACCATTTTTCTCCTCCTTAAAAATTGTTCTCATATCTTTTCCTTTTTATCCTTGGTTCCATTCTGAGAAATCCTTCTTTTTGCACAATAACCCTAATCACATCTTAAAAGAGCAACAAAAATCAAGGACCCCAAGTTTATTACATCCACAAACCTAAAACTCTTCATATAGTTTTCAAATAACATAACACTGTACAACCTCACATTACGTAAACCTTCACTATCACTAGAAAATAAGGATTCCATTAATTTATTGTATAATTTGTGAAATAAACATATTCCAATAGATCTACAACTGAAGTTCCAGCTTCAGCTGCAACCTTATGTACATGAAAAATAAAGGAGTTTTATTAGTTTCCTCAGGCCACTGTAACAAACTCTTACAAATTGGGTGGCTTAAAACAACAGATTATTTTCTCATAATTCAGAAGACCAGAAGTTCAAATTAAAGTGTGGAAAAAATTGGTTTCTACTGGAAGTTCTGAGAGAGAATCCATTTGTGCTTCTCTCCTAGTTTCTGGTGGTTGTTGGCCATTCTTGAAATCACTTGACTTATAGATATATCATCCCATTCTCTGTCTTTGTCTTTACATGATACTCTCCTTGTGAGTCTATGTCTAAATCTCCTTGTTCTTATAAAGACACCAGTCGTATTGGATATAAGGCTTACCTTAATCCACTATGTTCTCACTTAACTTGATTATATCTACAAAGACACTATTTTCAGATAAGGTTACATATATATGTTCCGAGTGGATATGTATTTATACATATCAAAGTAATATCAAAGTCAAAGCAATAACAAGATCATGTGGATCTTATAACATATGAGGAAATAAATGTATAACAACAATAACAGAATGGCCAAAAGGGGAGGAATGGAAGTATATTATTGTAATGTTCTCACATTTTACATGAAGGGGCTTAATATCATTTGAAGTGTTGAAAAGTTAAAGAAATATACTATCAACCTGCAATCACTAAAATAACCAAAAAAAATTAATTGGTAAAAAAAATCATAAAAATACTCAATATTAAGTAAAGCAGAAGGGAAGAAGAGGGCATGGAAAAATAGAAACAAATGGTAAGATAATAGACTTAAGCCTATATGGTTAAACATATACTACTGTATGATCCAACTAAAATACCTACCTGAGAGAAAAAAAAAGCAAATATTAATACAAAGACACACAAATTTTTATAACAGTTTTATTTATAATATCCTAAAACTGAGAGCAATCAGAATATGAATGAACAGATGAATGGGTGAACAAATTATACTGTATCTTTACAATGGAGTACTACTCAGCTAAAGAAGGAAAAGGGAAGGATGGGAGGAAGAAGGGAGGAGAAAAGAATTATTGATACTTGCAACAACATGGATATACCTCAAAGTAATTATGCTATATGAAATAAGACACACAAAACAGTATATACCATATTACCTAAGTTAAAGAAAATTATAGAAAATTCAACTAATCAAAGATGACATAAATAAGATCAGTTATTTCCTGGAAAAGTTAGATGTGGCTTGGTTGAAGAGCGTGATTACCAAGGGAAGACACAGAATTTTTGTAGGTTATGGAGATGGGTTCAATATCCTGATTATATACATTGCTTCACAGGTGTATACATTCTCACAGCTTATCAAATCCTACACTATAAATACTTAGACTTTATTATAGCTAATGACATCTCAAAAAATAAAACTAGAATAAAAACCAATACAAATAGACATTAGCAATCTCATTTTAAACAATATAAATAATAAAAAATTACCTTCTAATATAAGATATATTTGGCTATGCTTTCTCTAATTAGAATTTCTATATGAAAAATTTCAGAGAAGCTGAGTGTTAAAAGACACTGTGGTAAGAAATGAGGTCTAAAAATTTGTCAATCTGTACCCATTGTGTAGATGGCTTTCTGTTAGATAATTTGAAGAGTTACGGAAGCAACAAATAGAGTGCATGTTCACCAAAAGTGCATCACATATTGTAAGAGAAGACACATGCCATTATATATCTATTAATTGGTCATGGAGAAACTATAAGAAACTGCAACATATTAAGTCAATCATACCTCTGGAACAAAACATATTATTTGTTTCATTTTAAAATTTAGGAGTTCCATGGGTATAAAATACATAGGGTAATATTTCTTACTTGTGATCCCTTTTAAAAATGCAGATATCTCGGGGCATCTGGGTGGCTTAGTCGTTAAGTTTCTGCCTTCAGCTCAGGTCATAATCCTGGAGTCCTGGGATCAAGCCCCACATCGGGCTCCCTGCTTTGGTGGGGAGCCTCCTTCTCCCTTTCTCACTGTCCCTGCTTATGTTCCCTCTCTAGCTGTGTTTCTCTCTGTCAAACAAATAAGTGAATAAATAAATAAATAGATAGATGATAGATAGATAGATAGATAGATAAATGTAGATATCTCATAAGTCTGCAAATTTCCTGAAATTCAACACCTTCTGCTCCGTTGAAATACACAGATATGTTAATCTTTAATTAATAGCTCACTAAAGACTAAAATTTAGTACATGTCAATTTTTTTAAAAGATTTTTATTTATTTGAGAGAATGAGGGAGACAGTGAGGGAGGGAACACAAGCAGGAAGAGTGGAGAGGGAGAAACAGACTCTCCACCGAGCAGGGAGCCAGATGTGGGGCTCAATCCTAGGATCCAAGGATCACGACTTGAGCCGAAGGCAGATGCTTAACAACTGAGCAATCCAGGCATCACTACATGTCAATTTTATAGTTTGACTTACAGAAAAAGTATTTATTTATTTTATAAGTACTCAAATTTAGGGGCATCTGAGTGGTTCAGTTGGTTAAGCACCCCACTCTTGATCTTAGCTCAGGTCTTGATCTCAGGGGTTGTGAATTCAAGCCTTGCATAGGGCTCCATGTTGGGCGCAGAGCCTACTTAAAAAGAAAAGAAATAAAACATAAATAAACATAAATAAACATAAATAAATAAATATCAAATATATTATATTAGTGGATATATTACAAACTATATGAGACTCTTTTTAAAAAATATTTTATTTATTTATTTGACACAGAGAGAGATCACAAGTAGGCAGAGAGAGCGGAGGAGACAGGCTCCCTGCTGAGCAGAGAGTCCGATGTGGGCTTCGATCTCAGTACCCGGGATCATGACCTAAGCTGAAGAGAGAGGCTTTAACCCACTGAGCCACCTCGGTGCCCCAAACTATATGAGACTCTTAACTCTGAGAAACAAACTGAGGGTTGTGGAAAGGGCATGGGTGGGGGAATGAGGTAACTGAGTGGTGGGCATTAAGGAGGGCATGTGATATAATTAGCACTGGGTGATATACTCAATTAATGAATCATTGCACATTATATCAAAAACTAATGATGTATTATACCTTGACTAATTGAATTTAAATTAAAAAAATACTACCTCTCAGAATGTAAAGTTTGGAAAGATAAAAAGACTATTTCCCAGTTTAGGAATTACCTCCTTGTCATATACCCAAAAGTTATTAGAATTAGTAAATGTATTTACTTCCACCACTCTTTGTTCATACCTACATAAATCCCTATATTGCAGATACTTTATCTAGTCTTAATCTATATCCATACCTGCATATAACCAAGTATACTGAAAATCTGAGACAAAAAGTAGCTTAAAACGGATGAGCATATTTCAGTCTACACAATTTACTCTTAATTGAAACAATAGGTCTTATTTGATTTTAGGTATGTGTGTATGGGGAAGGGTGCAGGTAAAGGAAACATGAATTGTATCCTTGTCTCAAACTCTGATCCTATATAGACTTGGATTTTTAAAAGTTAATTGTTTAAACATGTTAAGTTTATTTTTACTTGAGAAATTGAGCAGTCACTGAGGCTCTAAGATGGCAGTGATCACATTGTAAATAGAGTGTGGATATAAAATCTTTTCCTTATGGTCCTAGTTTGTACAGTTCATTTCCATGCCCTGTTACTCACTAATGCTATTATAGTTAAATTGGAATCTTGCTAGTAACAATCGCACTACATGAAATATTTCTTTCTAATTATTATATTAGAAGAAGATATGTTGTGAAAACTGTTAGCTTGATTAGTTAAAACTTGTAAAATCTGGGTTCTTACTGCATTTAGCTACATATTTTTGAAAAAAAATATGGTGTTCTTTGGCATTGGATAAAAATTTAGGTTTTGTTTTCTAATCAAAACAGATTAAGTCCTACCTTGAAATACATAAATTGTCTTTCTGAATATTCCATCCCTGGCATCTTAATCTTGTGTGTGTGTGTGTGTGTGTGTGTGTGTGTGTGTGCGTGCCCCCTCAGACAGGAGAATACCTTCTTTATAAATATGAAGGGAGTTTTAATATGGTCCCTCTTTTCATCTGATTGAAAGCAAACATTTTTTTCTTACTTTCAGCTTGCAATTTGACTTTGTACTAGAGAAATATTATTCAGGCTTTCAGAAGAGGACTACTAGTGGACTTAGAAAATATCTTTCCAAGTGGGCAAAACAAGACTAGCTCTTTATTCGTCTAGAATGATTTTCAAACATTAGAAGTCAAGCAATAAATTGTAATGCAAAGTGATCTTTTAGTCATCATTAATTTTCTAGTATTTCTAGAGAATTTCTCCCTTACTTCAGTTATCATTCCTCCATGGATTATGCCTTATTAATATTACTATATTTCCCCATCTATATACAGTACCATGATAATGGGCAAACAAACAGATAAACTGGAAAAAAAGTGGGTGAAAAATAAGTATTGGGGGAAGCACATATTTTTCAATCTATTACATATGCAATCAAGTTTATAGTTGGTGTATATTTGACAAAGAGAACTGACTTTTAAAAACATTGTTACCATTTATGGTCACAACATGTACCAGTTGTGTTATCCCAGCAGTGCTCCTGAAGGAAGAATCTAAGTGCAAATAGTTTATTTGGGAAGCTGTTTCAGGTAGCATTAGTTGCAGGGAGAGAAAATGAGATAGGTAAGGGCAGGAAGTAAATAGAGCATAGTTATGAGCAGGTCACTGCTATAGGCAACTGGAACTCAATTACAATGGCAACTTCTGGAATGCAGCGTACAATAGAAATTAGGAAATTATAGCCGTCAGGTCAAATCTTCCATATTGCCTATTTTTGTACCCCCTGTGGTCAGGTGCACCACGACAGCAGTCTTGCACTGTGAGCCACAGAGACCAAGTCCAGATGTCCTCCCTATGTGCCTAGTACCTTTCACCTGTCCATTGGTTGCAATAGTTCTGCACAGAGTCTGTGCCAGTTGCCACATTGGGCACTTCCCCCTGTTGGCAACTTCTGGACACCAACATTGGAAACTCAGCCTGGGTATTAGGAGCTCAGAATGACACCTCATCTCTGTCCAGCAGCCCAAATTGAGTTTGCAAAATATTTTAGGAGTGAAGGGAATGCAGGGATTCCTTCAATTAGAGAATGAAACTGATGAGGAAATAGCCAGCATTTCCCACTATCAGGTACCCCACTAAGCCAATTCTTCTGGAGAAATTTTCTATTTGAGCCAAAACAGACCCACACCTGGATTGCCCATCCCAGGAAAATGAGGAAAGGCAGGGGTTTTCTCTCTCATTATGTAAGTATCTACATAATTTCCTCAATTTTGCCCCTTGGCAGAAAATATTTAAAATATTTACTGTCTGGCCTATGATGGGCTGAATAATACCATCTCTAAAGATGCCTATGTCCTAATCCCCAGAAATTGTGAATATGTTACCTTACCTTACCTGGCAAAAGAGACCTTATGAATGCAATTAATTTAAGGATCTTGAGATTATCCTAATTATCCTGTGTACCCAATGTAATCACAATGGTCCTTTTAAGAGGGATGCAGGAAAGTCAAATAGAGGAAGGTGATGCCATGTAACAAAAATTGTCAGTGAAGGAAATATAAAATCATTGCACTTTTTAAAATTTAAATTCAATTTCATTAAAATATAGCATATTATTAGTTTCAGGAGTAGAATTTAATGATAAATCATCTGCATATAACACTTAGTGCTCATTACATCAAGTGCCCTCCTTAATGTCCATCACCCCGTTACCACATTCCCCCACCGAACTCCCTTCCAGCAACCCTCAGTTTGTTCCCTATAGTTAAGCTTAGTTTCATGATTTGCCTCCCTCTCTGTTTTTATCTTATTTTATTTTTCCTTCTCTTCCCCTATGGTCATCTGTGTTGTTCTTCAATTCTACATGTGAGTAAAATCATATAGTATTTGAAGATAGAAAAGGGAACCACACTTCAAATCTGGCAAAGAAAAGGAAACAGATTCTCTTGTTGAGTCTCCAGAAGGAACTAGTCTTACTAATGCCTAGATTTTAGCTCAGTGAGGCCGATATTGGGCTTCTGACCTCCAGAATTTTAAGATAATGAAATTGTATTGTTTTTAAATACTTTAATTTGTGATAATTTGCTGAGACACCATTATTAAAAAATAATATATGACCCCTTACAGATAAAATGTTTTCTGATTTGTGTTGTAAAAGAATGCTTTTCAAATTTTAGTAGATATAAATACTACCCAAAGATCTAGTTAAAGCAGGGACTCCTGGGTGGCTCAGTAAATTAAGCAGTTGCCTTCAGCTCAGGTCACAATCCCACATAGGGCTCCCTACTCAATGGGGATCCTGCTTCTCCCTCTACCTCTCACTCCCCCTGCTTGTATTTTCTCTCTCCCTCTCTCTGAAAAAAAAAAAAAAAAAGTTAAAGCCGATTCTGAAGCTTGTCCCCAGAGATTCTGACCTAGTAGGTCTTGGTTGGTCTGCTAGAATTTCTCAACAGCCCCCTCGCTGCTGCTGCTGCTGCTGCTGCTGCTATATAGACTCCTTGGGGTAAATCTGACTTAGAGTAGACATGTGTATTTTCCCACCTGGGATAAAGAAGATGCCATAATTATTTTATTATATTGTCTGTCAGTGGATGAACACTACTTCCTGGGCATCTTGTCTAGCTTTTTTAGCTTGCTTTTGAGCTAAATGCTTGTGGGAAAGTCATCAGGTGAAGAGTTGGAGGAGCTTGTAGTAGCGAAACTTCTGAATGCCTAGAATGGCGAGTGCCAAGGTGATATGGAATGGGACACCTAGAACATCTGCCAAATATCTTATAACTGTCTTTTGTTACTTGTTGTATTACGTGCAAGTGGTATAGATGATTTTTCTCTATCTGAAGTGTGCCATTTTACCAAATAATTTTTGTTAATCCATACATTTTAGGATGACAAAGTCTATTCTCCATTTCATAACTTTATTAACCGATTTTCATACCACCAATGTAGTTTTTCTGAAACAGTTCTTTGAAAGACCTATGTTTGGAGGTTTTTTGTGGTTGTTTTTTGAAAATACCTTTTATATGTTGGTGGCCTGATACTATAACTCTATACTGACTGAATTTGTTTTCTTTCTTTCTCCCTTTCTTTCTTTCTTTCTTTCTTTCTTTCTTTCTTTCTTTCTTTCTTTCTTCTTTCTTTCTTTTTTTCTTCTTTCTTTCTTTCTTTTAAGATTTTATTTATGTATTTGACAGAGAGAAACACAGCAAGAGAAGGAAAACAAGCAGGGAGAGTGAGAGAGGGAGAAGCAGGCTTCCCACTGAGCAAGGAGCCCTATGCCAGGGTCTGTCCCAGGACCCTGGGATCCTGACCTGAGCTGAAGGGAGATGCTTAATGAATGAGCCACCCAGGGGCCCCTGAATTTGTTTTCCAATAGCTTTCTCTAATTAATTTCCTATTTTATTTTTTATTTTTTTTAATTATTATTTTTTTTATTGTTACTAATTTTTTTTTTCCAGTGTTTCAAGATTCATTCCCCATTCCCCACACCCAGTGCTCCACGCTTTAGGTGTCCCCAGTACCCACCACCAGGCTCTCCCATCCCTCCG